>WAAB01009306.1:2372-30209 GCA_013389865.1 Piaya cayana
TGCTGCTTACACAAGAAAAAATATATTTTTTTTGTTGTGCAAAAGTGATGGCAACGACTTAAAGACACAACTGGAAACGTTGCCCATTAACCCATAGATAATTCTGCACAAAAAGGTTTCGCGATACAAAATAGAGCAGTAAAAGCAGAGAAAACTAAAGTAAAAAGCACAGTGATCAAGGATGATCCATCAAAATTATTATTTTTAAGCCAATTAATTTGAATGTTTAAACACGGTATGAAGTCCTGTAACAGCACTTTTAGGTGAAAGAAGAAACACCTACATCTTCCCCAAGTCCAAGCAGCTATAAATTTCTCATCAACTTGAGTTTAGTTCAAAGATTCACTGACTGCAAAGCAAGCCTGGTTTCTCCTGTTATCTTTACCTAAAAACTATTGTGATTGAGATTTCATAAAGATGAGGCCCAGGTAGTTAATGAAAGGGGGGTGTATGACAGCCAGATGTTGACAACACCTCAGTAGCTGCATTTCATAGGAAACTGTGTGAGAACTCTAGCTCAACTAGCATTGCCTTTTCGGCTCAGCCAGGGTAGAGACACAAAATTAAAACATTAGAAGCCAATTCAGTTACAGCTCATTTTAAACAGTGACAGAGAAGGCTGTCTAGCTCTTCGGATGTTATATTAATGAAGGAAAGCAGAGTAAAAAAAATAATATAGTGTATGTCTTTGAAAACAATGTCATTCCTGCTTCCCCGTCTTGGAACGTGGGGAGAGTATAAATAAAGATTTTATTACTTTTATTAAATTAATAAAAGAAGAAGTAGAATTTAGTAGGGCCTAGTGAGTTCTGGTGAATTCCCAGTTTTGATAATTCACAGAAAGATACGTGAATGATTTATTACTGGTTTAGGAGGTGAGTGCATTGTTAATGAAGTATTAAACTTCCCAGTGTGAGAAAGTGATAACTACATCCAGTTAATAAAGTTCCTTTGACACCTACCTTTGATAAGATGATTTATAAGAATAAGTAATTTTGACTTTAAAATATCTCATGTAATTGCAAGGCCATGTTATATTTAAATCCATTCTAACACTATGATGTAAATACAATTGGGATTATGTTGAATCAGTAAAACATTATTTTTTACATTTGTTTTTCAACTAATATTTTAACTGCCATGTTAATCCCCAACATCTCTCATGTTTGGCATGCGGGAAATACAAACATGACAAAGCTCATTTGTTCTGGTATTCATCATCACTTTGAATTTTAGCAATAAACATAATTTACAGTTTTCTTTCGGTTTATATAGTTCTTATTTAACTCTTTGTAGGGATGAACTAAAAAGTTAATTAAAACCCAGCTCTGTTCACTTGAAAGGGAACCTAATTTCTCAGATCTGATTTTATAATAGCTTTTTATTGACAATATATAACTTCATTAAAGTTGATGTGTTTTCACGTATTTTAGTTCCAGAAACTTCTACTACTTACTAGAGACAATACTTCCCTTTTTCCTAAGAAATATGCATTATGCAGGCAACAAAATACATACAGAGTGGACTAAACTTAAAAAAAATTAGCAACTGCACTGACAAAGTAATGTCAACAATAAACTTTAGGCAGAATTAAAATTATTAATATGTCTACTGAACTCCTTTTCCCACCTTTGCTATCAGTAGCTTTTGTGTTTCTTCATTATAATAAGCCACTAAACTTAATATATTCCTTCTGTCCTAACCCGTTTTTTTGCTGATTAAAGAGTTCTACAACTTGATCTATGAATTGTCAGAATTGTTTGTTGCTTAAAAAAAAAGAAAAGAAATAGTTCAACAGCATGGATAAGGCTACGAAAATAATAAGAAAGGNCATCTGTGGTGTAAAGGAAAGCAAACTTTAATTTTGGAGAATAGTGGGGTCAGCATTAAGTATCTGAAGCTAGGGGATGTGGAAGAAGATGTAAACCATAGAAATGAGATGTCAGAATTGTTTGGGGCTTTTTTTTTTAAAAAAAAAAGTTCAACAGCGTGGCTGAGGCTACGAAAATAATAAGAAAGGAAATGTACTAGCAAACAGCTTTATTGTCCTCCTAGTTCCATAGGTTTTCTCCAGGTTATTTCTTCTTCCAGCCTTTTCCTTCAGAAGGTGAAAGGGCACATGGAGCTGAATTAAATTCTACAAAAAGTCTCTCCATGTTAGACACAGTCTTTCTAACATTTAAACTCAACTGTAAGTGTACATTGCTTTTAACCTCTAAGTGCCACACATGTGCTCTTCACCTTTTTTTTTCTGTATATGCCTTTCTGGGATCTGACTAAGACTTTTTGCTTCTTTTCCAGTCCAAATGCTTTTTTTTCCTGTAAAAAAGAAATTTGAGAGGTCTCGTCATGGCAGAAGACTGAAAGAATAGGCAGGAAGTGCTCCTTGGATGGAGAATTCTTTTCATTTTCTACACTCCTATTTTTACAAAATCACCTTAAAAATTAAGAGGTTTGAGTTCACTGTGAACACTACAGCACTGCTAGGAGGAGGACCAGTTTCTCCCCTCCATCTTCCAGATGCAGAAAAGGTCAAGGACAAAGTGAGACAGTTTTTCACAAGGGGTGGGAAGGGAACAGGAGAAAATAGGAAAACAAAAAAAAAAACCCGAAAGGATGAACAAACAGTTAGTAGGCAAATTGTGGCAAAGTAGGAAAAAAGATACATCAAAGGTAGATCAGTAATTTTATGTCCTTGAGATGCAGATGAGATAGCGATAAAGCAACAGTGTGAAATGTAAAACTTGGATGATAAAAGAGAAAATGGCAAGTCTAAATTACATAGGATACAGTAAAAAAATGCTGCAAAATGATAACCAATTCCAGCTTCCTTTAGCTAATCTCTGTACTCTACCATGTGTACTTTGATGGTATTAAATGAGTGGGAAAAAGGAAAATTCCATCCTCATTTGTCTCACTTCTCTTCATTTAACTCATTTTCTGTTTCCTGACAGGGTCTTAAACTTGCCATGTGCCTCACCTCTCACGCAACAGAGTACGTTAGCTCTTTTAAGTTGTTCCACCTTTGAAGTCTTCCAAGTAAGCTTGACTGTAATCTTTTTTTCCCCCAAAGCTCATTCTAATCTCTCCTTAGGTGAGAGAACATCTAGCCATTTACTCACTTTGTGGATCGATGATTTACTTTCCATAGTTAAATAAATAGCTTTGTTATACTGAGAATCATCTCCACATATTTGCCTACTAAATAATTCTTGGCTGTAAAGTATAAACTAATGACAGGTCTAGATTTGGTTAAATGACATGAACATAGAATCATAGAAACATAGAACAACCTGGTTGGAAGAGACCCACCAGTTCATTGAGTCCAACCATTCAACATCTTCCTTCTGTTCTCACTTAAGGATTAAGCATCAAGCTGACTTCCTCTAACTGCCCACAAATAACATTTACCCCTTCCAAAAAAGACAGCACCATATCACATTTTTTTATTTTTTTATCTTCCACTGCCACCTTTTACTTCTTCGGGACTCAACAGATAAAGAAAATTACAATTAATGGTTCATGAAAAGTAAATATTCAGTTAAAAATATGTAGAACTATGGGAAACTTGGTTAAGGATTATTCTTCCCCCGGCTAAGAAGTTGCTTTATCTATTGATACTACAGATTGTCAGATAATTAAAGCAAGTGGAGTTAGTGAAATATGTAGGACTGAAAAAGGCTGTGCGACAACATGCATCCCAACACAGTTAATTAACACAGTCAATGCAAGAAAACATTGTTTTGCAATCAGATTGAGAACTGAACTCATCTGAGGAAGAAACACAGTCTTCATCCATCTTGATTTATTATCAAAACCTGATTTTGATTTATTATTAAAACCTGAGAGCCTCCTCCAGGCTAAACAACTCCACCTCTCTCAGCCATTAATTATTAAGATTCCTTTTACAAGGATCTAATTTTTTTTTTCTGATGGAATATAAAATCTATCTTGACATATTCATACTGTACTTGGAATTAAATCTACTTTTTCAATAAAATGAGCGGATTATCAGCTGTAGGAATTGAGTGGTCTTGCCATTTTAACAAAAGTACACACTCAGAGCTATGCCACATGATGACTAAGTTGTATGTAATTGGATCAAATGAGAGTGTCAAGTGTGTGTGACACTGTATAAGAAAAGGTGTTTAGTTGCTTAGACCTTTGTCAAATATTATTTATATTTAAATGATCCATTAGTTGTTCAACTTAAAGGAATCCTTTTTCATTAATGGTATTTACTCTTTATCTGTAGACTTCAGCCATATGTGGAGGACAATCTAAGAAAGGATACATTTTGTCAATACTATAAACTTCTGGAAATTTTCTCTGGGTACTGTTAACATCTGCGTTCCTTGGAGCGTGAAACTATGTTTTGTGACAGATTTGGTTTGTTGAGATCTATGGAAACATCTGACCATATGGCGCCAGGTTCTACCTTTTGAACAATTCCACTCTGCGTACTTCTGCAGCATTTTCGTAGTCTCTCTTATTCCCTTAAGACCCTCTCCACACCTCATGTGCTCCAGTTCCCAACCTGAACTTCATCCAGCTACCAGAAGAAAGATTGTTTCTCTATTTGATGCTAGGCATTGTAGGAAAAGAAAGCTGTCACAGCCAAATTTAAGGAGCAAAGTGGTTGGGAATGTTTGTTCTTCTCTTATGTGACCCATAATGAAATTAAAAAAAAAGCAATCAAAGACTTCAAATATTAAATGAGGACTAATTAACTTCTGCCTGCATAATTCAAGGAATTTGACAGAACTTTTGGAATTTTCTTGGTAAAAGAAGAGTAGATGAGGAAGCATGTTTGGACCCGCAAAACATGGGAGGGGCTATTTACTCTTTTATCAAGTATTCTTTGATAGGAATGGTTGGACTTGATGATCCGGTGCGTCTCTTCCAACCTGGTGATTCTATGATTCTATATGCAGAACGTGTGTTCAATACTATTTTATTTCTTTCTTTGCTCTTAACCCCTGGTAGCTCAATTCTCAAGTAAATTCAATAATTTCCTCTCAGACACAAGGGGGTTATCTTTGTCCTAACATCAACTCTGGACACGTTATGTTAGAATGCTCCTGTGATAAGACTAGACTTTCAACATAAATCCAGCTTGCTCTTCACCCTAAAATACATCCATGTACCCTCAGGTTATGTCTGAGAACACAAAACAAATACCCGAAAGCCATGCTGAAAAGGAACTCTGGCAGGCAGCATCCTAGCTGCTTTGACATTTCAAGTCCTCCAGGTTGAAAATCCACAGATTTATTTGGTTTTTTTTTAATAAACAAGACCCGAGCAGCAGCACGTAAGACAGAGCTCCTGACTGTGTCTGAGCAGCTGAGTCCTATGCGCTATGAAAGCTCTAATCAGCCCAAGCTCTTCTAAACTCAAACCAGTCTGCAATGATTGAATAGTCAGGCACTCTGCTGTGTTGCCCTCAGATATATAGTATAGGATTCAGCTGATAAACCGAGTTAGGAAGAAGGCAAGGAGAATTTCTGGATTTTGGCAAGGAAGAAGAACAGAGGATCCAGAATACACAATATTTCTCTCCTAGAAAACTAAATTTCATTCTTCTGTTATCAGCAGGTACCTTCATACGAGGAAAGTTTGAGACAGCCAGTGCTATTCAGCCTAGAAAATAGAAGGCTGAGGAACACTTCATTCATTATCACATAGAAATATCCAGTGCAAAGAACACACGTGATCTAGATATGAACAAAGACTACGTAATGAAACTTATTTGTAGGAAGTCTTTGTTCAGAAAGTTGTGAAGAGAATGAGGAAAAGGAGAAGTGGGAGGATAGAACATCTTATACCTTGTCATTTAAATAGTGTTATGTGGACATAGACTGTCCTTTACAACCATGAATCCTATGGTTCTGAGAAGGTCATGGTGATCAGACTTCTTGTGGGACACCAAACTATCCACCTTTTACTTTCTGAGGGTCTTAGGATTTGATTTGGCAGGAGTCTGGGCAGTAAAAAGCAAATGTAATCAAAACTTCTTATTGAACTGATAAAATACAATTTGATGTCACATAGTATAAACATACATGCCACAGTAGGAACTCCAAATTAATAGGCTCATCTGACCATCTTTACTTTCCTATATTAAGGAAAATAATATTTTTTTTCCAAAGGTAGTGTAGAAATCAGTTGATTGTTCCAATATCAGTGATAAATAGTGCATAAAATTCTATTAACAAATTTGTTCTGCCTCCAAGTCAGAGTTTGAATAATATTTAGCAAACAAGGCATGTGGCTACAAACTGAATAATGGAGATAAAGACGGTGTATGGGACCAGTACAGAGAATGAAACGTAATACAAATGAGGCGAGGATGCTCAGAAAATTCTATGAAAATGCAACACAAGTACAGAATGTATATAAAGGGTTATATGAGGGCAAAAGCAATATCATTTCTAGGAATTTCTCACTTTTTAGTGATTGCTTTTACAATGCAGCATTCCCAGCAAGAATCTGTGAATGTTAAGATATGTAAATTTTAAATGCTGAAGAATTTTGCAGGGTAACTGCTGCTATTTCCTAACAGTAAAATGATAACGTATCATATCTGCTCACACATACTGCTGGTTGCCTTTGGGCTAAGGCCTGTAATGAAGAGCCCTCCCTCGCCCTGGCAGCAGCAGAGAGGTATTATCTCACTCACTCACGTCCTGCTTTAGAGGACACAGATGAGCATAATGGTTACACACGTGTAGGCTGACCCACTGATCTGTTTTTGAGAACTGCTGAGCACCAAAAGAAACTTAAATTGAAACTCAGCAGGGACAGGATTGGGTCCGCAGCAGTCTTTATCCACTGCAAAATGACAGCAGTTAGATAGTGACCATTTCTTCATTTGTAGCCACGCTGAGCTAAAATCAGTATAAAAGCTAATAACTGTTTAAACTCTGGCAGCGGAGTGACTTTTTTTCAATTGCTTAGAGCTCTCACATTATGTTTAAGAGAATCAGATCTAAGCTGTGTGCCAGAAAGAAAAAGAAAGCAGTTCAAATGGCAAGGAAGGGAATCTACAGCTACAGCCAATTATTTCAGCATGCTCTGTCAACGGCAATTAAGAATAAGCTCTCGTAGGCTCGGTGGCAAAGCTGGCGACGACAGCCTGGTTCTTGTGTACATTCTTTGGTATTTATTTTATACTTATTTCCATTACTGCTTTTTTAGGGGTTTATAGTTTTTAATTTGGGAAATACATTGTTCATTTCTTTAACAATTCCTCTATTGAATCATACTTGTCAGTAGTACTTTCATGAAAACATGACAGAAACTATACTGGATGAGAAAAAGATCCACATAGCACGTCCTTTATCTCCATCACAACCATATGACTAGGAAATATTTTGAAAGAAAGCACACAACTCTGAAAGACTCTTCTACCCACTACCGCTTCTGAGGTTCCCAGAGTCACAGAGGGTTTGGGGATGGAGAAGAGGAAAGGGCATTGTGAATCTGTGCAATAGTCCATGATATTATTTCCTTCCATAAATTTGACCTCACCTGGTGACTCCGATCTCAGAGCTGACCCTGCTTTGGGGTAGGAGTTTAGACTAAAGAGCTCCTCAGCTCCCTTCTAGCCCAAATGGTCCTGTAAGCCTGTAAACCTGCAGCAAGAATTTTTACAGCTGAAGGCACAAACATCTTTTATTTTGAACCTGCCACCTCTTAACTTTATGCATGAGAGTGAATAATTATTTACCATTCAATTTCTGCATGTCTCATTTATTTCACAGGTATCTATCATTACCTGTTCAGGCATTTCTTCTTCGGGCTGAAAAATCTGCTCTGTTTAATCATCCTTCATATGAAACTATTCCACAGGCACAATTGTCCTTTTCCGATTGCTTGTTTGACACGGAATGAGTCCGAGACAAATACTCTAGTAGTATTGAAAATACGACTGCACCTTAGATTTATCTAGTGGCAGAATGATGCTTACTGATGATTCTTCCCCTATTTCGAATTCTTTGTAATATTTCTAATTTTTTTTTAAATTCTATTTCCTCTTTAGACAAATATGCATCTCTTCTTGTTGAATTTAATTCACCCTTTAGTCACCCTGTGTAGTGATGGTCTGCAGCATGTCACATCTAACCCTTGTCTTTACTACCCTGAAAAATCTGGTTTCAAATAGGAGCTTCATAATTTCACTGTCTTTCTCTCACCCCAATAATTTTTCAATATATTATGACTAGCTGGTTCCTCTACCATACATGTGAGTGTCTTGATTGTATCCATGCTATGTACAACCTAGTAAAATTATTAAAACATATATACAAAAAATCTAAAGGAAAATAATTACTACTACAATATTTAAGTCACTGTTGTTATTGGTCAAACTGATTTTCTTAGAGATTGCATAGACCTAGACTCCAATCCTGCAAAAGATCTTTATTTAAATAATCCTTGAAGGTATGGGATGCCATGAAGATGCAGGAGTTTGTTTTCACTTTCCCTTGTTTCCAGGAAAAAAGTAAATAATCACATTATCATTTATAAATCATGACTTGGTTGACTTTTAAGAGGAGGTAATTTGAACC
This sequence comes from Piaya cayana, assembly GCA_013389865.1. Lineage (NCBI taxonomy): Eukaryota > Metazoa > Chordata > Aves > Cuculiformes > Coccyzidae > Piaya > Piaya cayana. Next base: position 10,943 of record WAAB01009306.1, read on the forward strand.
AAAAGACTAGGATTGGGCTTTTTTTGAGGGGAATGAAATTGTATTGAGTCATGTCGGACTAAGGCTGTATCAGGAATATCAAGCCATGAAAAATAATTAAAGGTAAATGTAGACATTCCATCATAACACGTTTAATGCCTGGTTAATTCACAGGCCTGACTCAGCCGCGAAGTAAATTTCTTCACTCTGAAATAATTTAACTGATTGAGTGAAATGTACTGAAAGGAAATTGATAATCAGCTCAACTAGCCAAGAGTAACTCATTGACCATGACAACTTCGCTCTGTTCACATGCTGAATCACCATCTCCCTGGTTAACTAGGGCATTCAGAGGGCTCTAGACTACGATGTTTCATAAAATATTTATTTAATACTTATATATAAATTGTATAAATTAAATATGAATTTATTTATTCTAACTTATTAATTCAATTACAGTTTGTGGGGCTGTGTCAGATGAATGATACTATATGGCGTAGAGGACTTGACACTGCTGACTGAAATCTGAGTTCATTATGATAAAAAGTGAAGTCATCTGGTGGCAATAAAACAAATTGAGTCCTTAATAACAAAAATGGCAGCTGGAGCAGTAATTTTGATTAGAACCAAGCCCCCCTGCTATACTCAAACAATGTATCAAATATGATAACATTTCAAAGTGATTAGTTCCCTGATCATTGCTCTCAGCCCCTTCTTTCTATTTCTCACTTCTCTGCAAATTTGAAAGCACACTTCAGGTGAGTTAATTATGACAAACATAATTAACATCAGAGCACAAATGCTTCTGATTGCACTTAGATCTATCTTTTGCAAACAGAATTAAGCCAGAGGGTTAGGGGTAGCATACAGTGAATTTGTCAACTTATGGCTGAGTGTTGATTATACTTGAGCTTGGTAAAAGACACAAGTCACAAGGCATAAGCTATTTCAGATGCATATTGGACTCGATGATCCAATGGGTCTCTTCCAACCTGGTGATTCTATGATTCTATGATTATAAGACATTCTGTAAATATTTTTGGAAGTAAGTACTGTTTGGCTAGTTGGATACGACTCATCACCCTTACTCTGCCATACCTAGATTCACAAGCCTTGGGTGGTTTAAGAACTGATGGATGTTTGCATCTCTCACTGATGACATATTATCAGGAAAGGAATCACAGAATCATAAAATCATAGAATAACCAGGTTGGAAGAGACCCACCGGATCGTCGAGTCTAACTATAAGATGTTGTGCCTTTTTTAGAAGGGCATCCAATTCAGTGCAGAATTGTAAAATAAAAATATTNTTACGTCTCCGTCACGTGCTCCCCACAGTCCCTTATTGAGCCCGAGTTCTGCAAAGTAGCCCCTGACTTGATTTCCTTGGCAACTGCCCCCTTTGAAAGTTCCTTTTGAGGTTCAAAATAACGATTATCTTGACCTCCAATCTTTTTCGGCTCCTGAAGTTCTGTCCAGATGTCGGTCTTGCGCAGCCTTCCATGTTTTACTCCTTAAATATCACAAAACAAGGACTTTTCCATTTCCCAATTTCCACGCATAGACAAGACATTCTCACAGACCCCTCAACCTACATCGTGCTCCTATGGGTTTGCTCAGGAGCAGAAGGTGCATTTTTCTGTTAGCATAGATTAGCAGAAAATTAAATACACCTTTAATTTAAAATGAAATACACCTTTACATAGGATAGCATGACAATGTTAGATAGAGTAACTAACTCTGGTATCTACATGTAGGGAGGTATTGTGGTAGCAGAGAAAGCAAAATATGAATACAATGCATGAAGTGAACCTATTCTAGGTGTAGCCAAGCACTTATGAAGCGGATGTGCTGGCCAACAATGGCAGACACTGAGGGACAGGCAAATCTGGAGTTGATAGTCCGTTTCTTTCCAGCAGGGTGGGATCAGATTATCCACTGGTATTTAAGGAAAACAAAACAAAACTGTCCATCATTCAGTCTCGTGACATCTCTTTGGGGATATAAACCAAGAAAAGAATCATAGAATCATAGAACAACCAGGTTGGAAGACACCCACAGGATCATCGAGTCCAACCATTCCCATCAAACACTCACCCATGTCCCTCAGCACCTTGTCCACCTGGCCCTTAAACCCCTCCAGGGAAGATGAATCAACCCCCTCCCTGGGCAGCCTGTTCCTGTGCCCAATGACCCTTTCTGTGAATTTTTTTTTTCCTAATGTCTAGCCTAAGAGTACATTTCTATCTATCAGTGAAATACAAAACTAGTCCTGTGTCTGTAAGTGTCATTTGAACAACTTACTTGTCCCTTTAAACTCTTTGAAATATGTGGTTTCTTTTCATGGAGCCAGTCATGTCTGCTCTTTCCATCAGCATTGCCCTTTTAAAATATATATCTAGGAACAGTGAATCCGTGTATTTTCAGGGAGTCCTGCTCAAGGTAATTGGACCACAATAAAAATGAGGACATTTAGCTTCATCAAAAGCAGGATGAAATTCTACTCTGTGGACTCAGGGTAACATTTACCCTCTGTGAATTACACACGTACATTTAATCATTCATTTATTCATGAGCAATCAGTAGATAAGACACTTAGTCTGTGCCTCAATTAAAATAAATAAGTGACCATGTAACGTGTGTCCTAGAAAACTGAAGACGCGTTACTATTCTTCAGAAAGAAACTTTGGAGGGCAATGGAGATTGCGAAGTTGTACTGTTGCGTCAAGAGGATGTACTTGTAACCAGGCCGCTGAAACTCTGCATACTTTCAGAAATGGATTTAATTGAATTCTGCATCATTCTGATTTATTAGTGGGCTGACGTTGCAAAGTGGTATCTCCTGTATTATTTGTGTTGCTTGGCCAGAATCCCATTGTGCAATTACGCAGCGTTCCATGCTCGTTCCCTTCTGATGTTCTGCCTCCTCCAACTCCTAGCTTTGAATGCCTGTGGTTAAAGCAGTCTAGACAGGTATGCAAGCTGATTGTCTGTGTAAATCTAAATTAGAAGCAGATATAAAAATAATAGGATATGGCTGGAGAAAGGGAGAGAATGCTACAGTGTATAGAGACAGCTGTATATAAAAATACTCTGTGTCTATTAAGACCTCTCTGATGAAAGCTGCAATGAGCTTTAGCAGCCACTCTCACAGAAATGCGTTCTACCTCATCACTCTTCCAGAAATGTCCTTTTTCTTTTAGACTTTGAAAGATGATATGTAAAGATGACAATTGCAGCAGAAGAAACTGAGATCAGACTGCAAAACAAGAAGCCACGTTTTGTTTGCTTGTGAACCAACATTTGCTTGCGAAACAATAGATAAATAAATATCTAAAATTCCACTTACTGTGGAGTGTAGTGCTCTCCTAAAGGTTTATAACAGGTGTGATTATTTGAGCTGCTTTATTAGGTGGGGAATATTAATGAGGATTACTTATCAATATCTTTTACTGAGATAGGAAGGATGTGGTGTGTTTCTGGCTGTTTCAGAGGCATGTACTGTGAGAGGCTGCTCCTAGAGAAAGTTCTGTGCTATGTGACACGCATCACACATTCTTTTTTCTCTCTTTTTATTCTTATTCCTGTAATCCCTATGAAAAATTAATCCACTGTCTTCCTGTTCAGATGAAGGGCAGCAAAGCAAAAAAGGATGGAAATTCCTGTTTTAAGTGTTCTGTCACTGCAGAAGGCTGAGGCAAAGGGGTCGCCAAAGTACCTTTCTTGGCTATAGTCAAAGAGATTGTCTGTTCTCTGTGAATAAATAAGTTACAGTACTCGAAGCAGCGTTGGCATAGCTGGTGACAGGCAGAGAAGGCAGCACAGTGAGGAAGGGAATCAGGAATGCTTGGGATGGGTTTTCCAGTCAGCCTGGTCTCTGGATGGTCTCGGAGCTGATGTCCTGGCACGAATCTGCAGTTAGTGTGACAGGAGGGAGCCTGCGTGAGAACCACCCAGACCTACTGAGCTCCCAGGTGATCTCAGGACATCTGACTACATAAAGGAATATAGGTATGTTTTTAAAGGGAGAAAAGTTTAAGTAGGAAAAATGAATCTTCTCCATCCACTGAATCATGCAGTCACCTAAGATACAGTCAAGCCCTTTTCACTACTCTGATGTCTTTGTGTATGGAATTTCTGCTTTAAATTATCTTTTTTGTAGCCACTCACAGATACAAAGGATATTTCTGTGGACAAAGCCTTCTACATTTTTTAAAAGCCCTGCTGTTGCCTTTCAGCATTAGACATTGCAATCCTTTTTTCTGCTTCACACTGTGTTGATATGAAAATGGAATTAGGAGCAGTATTAGAGTGTAAACTCAAGCCAAAACCGTTAACCTTTGTTTCCCATGTAAGCTGTTCACTTATCGTACAAATCTTAGACAACTCATTTAACTTCATCATGCTCCAGTTCACCAGAGATTTATTGGCAATACTACACAGCTCAAATTGATTTGAAATGGAGCTACACCCTCTCTCCTAATTTTCCAAACAAAATGGACATATTTCTACAGCAAACCATATCTATCCCTCACAAAAATATAACACATCACAACTTTCAGACTCATAGAATTGTAGAATAACCAGGTTGGAAGAGACCCACTGGATCACTGAGTCCAACCATTCCTATCAACACCTTCTATCTTTTATTTCCCCAAGTTCATGGGATTCCCCATCACCCCCTGCAAGGTTCAAGGCTGCTGCAACTGAACACCACGCACCAAAACCCCTTTTTTTCGACTCCTCAAAAAAAAAAGGTATTCTGAATCTGTTATTTTAAACTTTCACAGAATCACAGAATCACAGAATCACCGGGTTGGAAGAGACCCATCGGATCATCGAGTCCAACCATTCCCATCNTGGACTCGCTCCAGAGCCTCAATATCCTTCTTATGGTGAGGGGCCCATGTATCTTTTGTTCAAGACCTTCTTTCTGTTTGGTTTGTGTCACCATTAAACAGTAAATTACTTGGAAGATTAGCATGTAGTCTTTCTTGGTACAATAAAAATACTAATCCCTGACTTCACATTGAATTAGATTAATTCATAAGCCTGGTTAGATCTCAAGTGGGTGGAGGGAGAAGGTCTACACTTCACTGCAATTTCTTGAAACCAGCTTTGAAATGATTACCCGAGGATATAGTTTATTTGTTTGTTTACTTCTAAGACGCAGTTAAAAGTTTGCAGGACTTGTAGCAGGTGGATTATATTTGAGAAGATATTTACCGAGATCTTGTGTTGAAAGGTCACCTAACAGTTCAGTAAAACTACACGTTAGTGGCAACGTTCCATCTGTAAACAGTTCTTAAGAGAAGATAAATTCAATGCAACAACTTCTACTTGTAATTTAGTTTTAAAAAGAAGCCTATAAAAGCAGTATATTTTCCTCCAAATGGAATAATTCAGTTTTCCACGAGATTATCCGGCTTCTTAAGGACTGAGAAACATGTAGCTTTTAAGCAGAATAAAATGACATGCACATATGGCTAAGTGAATTTATCTAACCATAACTACATAGTCTTATTTTGTAGGAGCAAATGTGCTCATTTAGAGCAGAATGATGTCTCTTTTAGTGTGAGGGGAGTATTCCAAAAGGGATTTTATTGCCCACTTAAGGCTGCTGAACAGGAGTCAGCCAGCACTCCTCAAATCCAATAACAATTGCAGCTACGCACAGAGCCCTCCTGGTGAGTGATCCAGAAGGCTTTAATGCTTCCTTATGTTGATTTTGTTCATGCCTTTCATCTCCTTTTGTTGGTAAGACACCGTTTAAACCAGAATTCTCTCAAAATACGCCTTTCACATCTCAACTACCTAATATCCAAGTTAAAGTCTCGAAAGTGCAAATTTTCCTTTGTCATTTAGAACAAAACAACTTCACCACTTCATATAGCAGAAAAAAAATATATTCTAAGTTTTACCTATTTATTACTGTAGAATAAGTAGTAGGATAAGGAATTTACAAAAGTTACATGTAACAGATAATCCTATTCAAAATATGTAACAGATCTTGTCACCACTGGATCTCTATTAATCTACATTTGCTGTAAACACAACCTCTTTTTTTATTTTACATTATATTTATAATGCATTAACTATTACTCCAAATTAATCTAAATAAGGAAACATGTTTTGCATTTTAGGTGAAGCTAGAGGAGGGAAATCCTCTTTTCAGTGTTAATCAGAATGTTCTATAATCAGCAATTAGTCTGAGTCTGATCTACAGTGATCTCAACTTTCCATATCTTGCCACTGAGAAGCAGAATTTTCTTACCCTTTTCTAGATTTTGTTATGTTTGTTTTACTTGGGTTTTAGTTTTGTATTTTTTTTCTTTTGAATGTGTCTATGTACCCATTTTTTCTGAACTGAGTTAAATTAAATTTTTGAATTTATAGGGGTTTTTTTTGGAATGTGTGTGTCTGCATTATTGTCATGTATAGTCTGAAAGATATATAAGTTAATACTGAAAACAATTCTCTTCCAAACAATCCAGTCAAAGCAATAATCATATTTTACTTGAAAAGTGTAATTTGTGTTTGAATATTGTGGAAAAGATATTCATTCAACGAAAACAACTCTGAACATGAATATTTAGTGTCCTGCAAAGTTTAGAAGGTAGAGGTTTGAGAACACGGTGGGTTGACCCTGGCTGGATGCCAGGTACCCACCAACGTCACTTTATCTCTTCCCTTCTTATCTGGACAAGGGAGAGGAAATATAACGGAAAGCTCGTGGTTTGAGATAAGGGCAGGAAGAGATCACTCAGCAATTACTGTCAAGGGCAGAAAAGATTCGACTTGGGGAAAATTAATGTAATTTATTCACAATCACATCAGAGTAGGATGATGAGAAATAAAACTAAATATTAAAACACCTTCCACCCATCTCTTTCTTCTTCTGAGCCTCAAATCTACTGATTTTCTCTACCTTCTTCTCCTCAGCCATGCAGGGGGATAGTAATGGGATGTTGTAGTTGATTCAAAGTATGATAGAATCATAGAATCATAGAACAACCAGGTTGGAAGAGACCCACCAGATCATCGAGTCCAACCATTCCTAACAAACACTAACCCATGTCCCTCAGCGCCTTGTCCACCCATTCCTTAAACCCCTCCAGGGAAGGTGAATCAACCCCCTCCCTGGGCAGCCTCTGACAGTGCCCAATCACCCTTTCCATGAAATTTTTTTTCCTAATGTCCAGCCTAGATCTCCCTTGGTGGAGCTTGAGGCCATTCCCTCTTGTCCTGTCCCCTGTCACTTCGGAGAAGAGCCCAGCTCCCTCCTCTCCACAACCTCCCCTCAGGTAGTTGTAGAGAGCAATGAGGTCTCCCCTCAGCCTCCTCTTCTCCAGGCTAAACACCCCCATCTCTCTCAGCCATTCCTCATAAGATTCATTACACATTGTCTCTGCTGCTCCTTCCTCCTCAGGGGGAGGAATCTTCACTCTTCCCAGGCTCCAGCATGGGGTCCTTCCCACAGGAGACCATTATCCTCAAGTATCTCCAACAAGAGTCCTTCCACAGGCTATAGCTCTTCACAAACTGCTCCAGCACGGATCCTTTCCCTGGGGTGCAGTTCCTCAGGAACAGACTGCTCCAGTGTGGGATCCTTTCTCCACAGGTTTACAGGTCCAAATGGAAAATATGTTATTATTAACTAATAACATTTACAAGCTGACACTCAACTAGAATAGAAACATAGAATCACTAGGTTGGAAGAGACCCACCGGATCATTGAGTCCAACCATTCCTACCAATCTCTAAACCATGTCCCTCAGCACCTCACCCACCCACACCTTAAACACCTCCAGGGAGGGCGAGTCAACCACCTCCTTGGGCAGCTTCTACCAGGGCCCAATAACCCTTTCAGTGAAAAATTTTTTCCTCATGTCAAGCCTGAACCTCCCCTGGTGGATCTTGAGGCCATTCCCTCTTGTCCTGTCCCCTGTCACTTGGGAGAATTGTTTCCATACTCTCTGAATATCATACTACTTCTGCCCCTTTCAGTCACTACCTGTCAAAATTGTTGCATTTCTTTCCATAAGGTTTTAGAGGTTTTGTTTATTGTGAACTATTTTTAAGAATGAAAATTTTAAACTATGTGAAGGAAGTATAACCTATAAACTACTACTTTAAATTTTCAACTTATAAAGTCATACTAGTGTGATCATTGTGCAATAATTAAACTTTGCTGTTCAGTGGTTTCAAATCAAACTTGATAATTTATAAAAGCTTTGCTAAAGATGGAAATGCAAATATTTATTGCATATACATGGGTTTTATTTCAATTGTCTTATTGATGCTATTCTAGGATTGTTAAATAAAAATGTAATATATAAACTGCGATCATGTTACTTCCATAAATCTCCTCTTGCTTAGCTCTCATGAACTTTCACAGAATCACAGAATCACAGAACAACCAGGTTGGAAGAGACCCACCGGATCATCGAGTCCAACCGTTCCTATCAAACCATTCCTATTTCTCTTAAACAGAGATGAAGATTATTTTATGTTCTTCTAGTAACAGTCAATTTATGATGGGGGAGCTTAAAAAGTCAAAGACCTTCAAAGACATTTTTCACCCTACTGAAAAAAAACAATGTAAAGAACTTTGCATTTAGCAGCAGATGCCATTCTAGAGATATGGTTAGTGAATTTACAACAGTACAATACACACTAGAATAAAACACCAGAAATCAAGGCTAACTAGTAAAGTAATTATGCTATCAAAAAGTTAGAAAATTTAAATTTCGGGGGAGAGGTGAGTAGATTCACCACTTACCTTCGTAAACCCTTTGTAGAACTAAATTGTATTGCTAACTAACTTTTTGGAATGTGAATACGTAGCATTGATATGATCGAAAGTGTGATCCTAAACACAGAAATGAACAGGATTTATTTAGTTATGTTATATAAACTAATTCTCACAGCAGGAGATTTCTTTGTGAAACCGTTCTACAACTACGCTATTTACACTCCCCTTTATTCTCATTTATTTGCATTGCTGCCGGTGAGCTTTTATTTTTCCATTGATATTATTCACCTAATTCACGGAGCTGCTCCAGAGCTTTTGCTTAAGAGTCGCAAGCATGAAGTGTTACATAATGGTGCTTAGATTTTATGTCCATTATAAAACTTTAAACTCACAAATGGATCCAATAAGCCCTACTGGATATCTTTGGTGTACGTCCATGATGTTTCAATGTTATATTAAAAATCGCACGTTGAAGTTCTTCCGTTATTTTTCTCCTACATTTCTCAGCAGTGTTGAAATACAGTAATATATTATAATCATATTTTCACATGATCCTGCCTACTTCAAAGCTGAGACCTAAATCTGTTATTCTTCAACGTTTTGATAACATTTTCTGAAGGTCTTTTAACAAAGATTTACAGCTACTACCTTTGAAACGCATACTAGAGCTGCCAGGTCTTATGTATGATAAATGGATATTGCAATGTTAAGCACTTAAAAGCTCTAGACCTAGGGGCCAATATACTTGGCTTACACTAAAAGCAGATTTACTAGACTTCCTAGTATGAAATGTCCAGCTTACAGTTACTGTGGTTTCAGAGGGATGGAAAAAGAAATTTCAAATGTGTCCAAAAAAGCTTGAAATGATCGTTGTAAACAGTTCAATGGAATTTATTTTAATGAGACATGAATATCAGCTGAAAAGGAAATTAAAACCAACAATCACCATGTGCTGGGTTTCGTTGTTTGGGGCTGGTTTGTTTGTAATTTTTTAGAAAGCCAAACTGCTTTAACTAAACATCAGACTCTAATCTCGACTATATTGACAAGATACAGAGTAAAATGTATGATGTAGATATTATAATAAATTTCCTCTCTCTTCTCCCAGTGTGTCTGACATGTTGAAAATAAGATATTTTTAGCCTCATTTCCCATTGTTTTGAATGTAAGTCTTCAACACAGTAAAATAAGAAGTCTGAATAATTGTATCTGAATAGGATTTTAATTTATTTTTCACGTCGATTCTTTCCCAGTGTGCAGAGGAACCATTCCTACTTTGAGTCAAATGGACAAAGACTGTGAAATCTGATTGTGTCCCCGAGCAAAGTATTTTTGGTGATCAGACTTATTGGAAAACAAAGTGCATAGATATATCATAAGTCTTGTGGAGCTAGATTTGTTTTTAATTATTACTAGGTTTTAAGGTGCAGAATGATTACTTGGACTGTAAATCTTTAACCTCAGGATTTTCCATGGACATGCAATATTTTTCACCTAAGGATTTGGTTGTGACTGGGGTTCGTACAGATTATTCCGGAACATTTGTGACAAGAAGTTGTTTGGACATGGCAGAACAAGCAATTTAGAGCAGTTGGGACTTTTTCCTCCCAGTTTTGGCTGCAGCTAATGATGTGAAAAAGGAAAATTCAGTTCATGTTGAAGCAAAGAATTCTTGTTGAACGTATGCTGCCAATGGAAAAGCAGAGACAGCACCTAAATGTGTGTATCCTTCTGAAATAATTCTAAACATTTAATCTTACTTTTATAATTCCTAATTAATAGTATATAAATTTGTATATTGTGAATAGATATTTTTGATTAGGAAATTTCATGAAACACCTTAAAGTTGAATATTCATGGTATTATATAAATATGCACTACTGTAAAGAGACCTTTCCTATACTATTTTGAGACAAATAAGAGAGTTGCTGTCCTTCTCTAAATAAACTCAATAATTTTCTGATTCTAGCTGAATAGAAAAGCATTTTTCTAAATTCATGACATTTCAAGATCACACAGAAAAGAAAGACAGACAGTACCTCCCTGAATGAAATAAAAGAAAGAAATCAATCCATATACAAAACTGTAAAAAATCTAGTGATGGGACCATACCGTGTATTCCAGCCCCTAACCAATTTCCCTGGCCCCCTAAGCCCAACAGCCTAATTAATCAGGGTCATAGAGAATTAAATTAGTTATTTTGGAGGGGTTCCTATTTATAAGGAATTATATAGAGTCATTACATACTAATTAAAGATTTGTTGAGATAGGAATATTTGTGTAAAATGTTCAAATGAATTTTCTGATGGAAAAATTCCTGATTCGTGCCAGTTGATGCTGCTTTGTACCACACAATGAGAAACGAAGCCCTGAGGCATTTCTTCCAGAAGCAGTAAAGATTATATAAAAGCTCCCATAGAACTGGAAGTAAAATAAATTTGAGTAGATTATTACTGTGAGAACGCACCAGACTGCTCCCAGACCCAAATTAGTTTGGGTGAATCCTATCAAGTATCTTAGTGCTCAGCCTGGATCCTCCTATCTGCCATAGCACCTTACAGTTTCCCATATCAAACCAGCTTATGTCAATAGAATCATGGAATTGTAGAATCATAGAATCACCAGGTTGGAAAAGACCCATCGGATCATCGAGTCCAACCATTCAATCCAGACAATGGCCAGGCTGTCAGTGTTGAGCAGCCAGAGACCATCTGTGTGGCATATTTCTTGGGTTCCTGGGAAGTGGAACGATCTGGGCTTTTAGGGGTGAAAGGATTTCAAATATAAAAGAAAGATATGGTCTAGAATTACCCCATGCTGTTATAGCTGATGCCGTTCCTTTTGTGCTGCTCTGGACCCTACTTGAATATTTAATAACCCTACAGNATAGGAATATTTGTGTAAAATGTTCAAATGAATTTTCTGATGGAAAAATTCCTGATTCGTGCCAGTTGATGCTGCTTTGTACCACACAATGAGAAACGAAGCCCTGAGGCATTTCTTCCAGANTCTGCACACCATATGGAAAACAGAGATTTCAGAAGTTGGAAAGAATCAGAAAACTGCAGCTCAGCCTGGGGATTTGATAAATTCATAGAAGCCACATAATGGCAAATTGAGGACAGAAAGAGTCAGCACATTTCCAAAACAAAGAAAATACCAGTACAGCTCTAAAAAATTTTTATGGAGAAAAAGAAAGCAGAAAGGAAAAAAAATATTTTTTCTGTTGTTGTTGTTATTATTCTTATTGTCAAATTATCTTTATTTTTATTGTTATTTATATTAAAATTTAAATACAAATTGTCTTTAAAAATAAGTCTTAATTAAAGGTTCAGTTCAATACAGACATTTACACAAGAGTTCCTCTGCTGGCAGCATATTTAGTTTGCATAATTTAGATAATCACCTATGTTGAACTGCTCTATCAGTCCTGTGTGACTGAGAGATCACTAGGATACACACAGGTACTTTGATTTATCTGTTAACTAAAAGTATTATCAAAAGCCTACTGGACTAGAGCTGGTTCTGCACTCATGTGATTGTCTTTCTTTTAATTAAATATTCCAAGGCAATGCAAGTGAACACCTCCTGTCGTCATTTAGTAAGTAAAACAAAACAAAATCTGACATTTTAAAAATAATTTACAAGTATTTTAGGACAAATTACTGTTGGCTGAACACTTTTTAAGAAAAGTTTTTAAGAAAATTTAAACAGAGGTAACTCTCTTGAAGGTAAATTTCTAAATAAGTATGTGATGTGAAATCATTTCACTCTACAATAATAGGTAACCTGTTTGCTACTCTTCTTTTCTAATCAAACACCAGCAAGTCTTTCAACCTTCACATGCCCTTGGGAATTAACTGTGGGCTTTACAGATTTTGTCGTTGGACTTATGGGGAAAAATGACTAGCAGGATTAGCAGGACTGGAAAAAATGAACATCTGCTGGCAAATTGAACAGCTGCCTGGCTGAGTTCCATGATGAGTAACCTGCTACTAAGCATTTTCCTCAGAAGCAGGTTTTACTTGCAATTAATATATTCCACTATTTAGTGTTCTCTAGAGACTTAAGAATTTAACTGGAATTAAAAAAACACCCCAACACAAAAAAAACCCCCAACAACAAATGGGGCATATTTTCACCATCCTAGTCCTGTATTGCAGCCTTTTGTTATAAAAATCAAGTATATCTTTTTGCACTGTTAATTTAGCATTATAGATATTCTGCTCATTTTCATGAATTTCATTCATTCTTCATTCCCTGAATCCTGACAGCAAATGGCTTGACTTTTTTTTTTATATATATGCTTCTCAAACTTCCAGTGCAAGAAAGGATGTTCTTCTCCTCCGGGCTAATGAAATAATGAATGACATATGAGTAAGACAAACATTTGTCTTGAGGTGAACTCTGGAGCTATATGTCAGCCTCTGAACTCCCCCAGCATGAAAAGTTATTCTTTCATCATCTTTCTATAGCCTGTGGTGAAGAGGGCATCTTGCTGCGAGGCAGAGCTGATATGCTACAGAATTATTATCCATTTTTTAAGTTGGAACAAGTTGAAGTTAAGACCGGCACCGAAGAATAAATCCACAGGCCACTTTCAGAGGTTTATTAAAAATCAACTAGCTGCTCTAAAGTTTCAAGCAAAATCTCTGGCCTGTTTCTTGCTGTATCCGTATAATTAGTTTGCTTTTAATTGTGAGGGGAAGAAAGAACAGGCAATGCAATTTCTGGATATGAAAAAGAACTCTGTGCACCCATATATCATGCCAGAAGGTGATATCTTGGACTGTGCATTGGACCTGAAATGTTGCTTTGAGGAAAGCAAACGAAGCTTCTACAAGGTGTTTTGTTGTCAGCACCAGACTGGGTTGCACGTTGTAGGGCACTTCAAATGTCAGCAAAGGCCTCGGATCAGAGGTATCAGACAGTATAAATGCCAAAGATCACATAAAGCAAATTGATTATATGCTCTTAATAGCAAATTTCTTGGGAATTTTCTCCTAGACAACAGACTGCATATAACAACTGATATAATTTTCAGCGGGGCTAAACCTGTATGCAAGCTTATCTATGCAGGTAGTCCCCTGCTTTGCTATGTTTTGATATTTAGAAGATTTATTTCACCTTTGATAGTCAGCACCTTTGATGTTTCACCTTTGTATAATCTCTTTCCCAAAGCTTTTTGTATTTTTATTATGAAAAGTTTGCATTTTAATTATAACACAACATGGATTTTGATATTTTTATAGTGGCAACTTTAAAACAAACAAAAAACCCCACAAGAGTCCCCTAAGCAACATCAACAAGAAAAGCTCAAAGGTGTCCTTCGAAGAGCATTAAAGCACAATGCAACTAGGTTTTGATTGAGTGATTGAGTATTATTTAGATAAAAGAAGCGTTTTGACAATTGCACTTCAAGAAGTGGAAGTCAAAGAATGTTAAGAGGAGATGAACTGATTGAATAAATTTATTTACTGAGGGACATGGTTTAGTGTTTGATAGGAATGGTTGGACTCGATGAGCTGGTGGGTCTCTTCCAACCTGGTTGTTCTATGATTCTATGAAAATCAACAGTTCCATGACTTTCCCTGGCACTGAGGTCAGACTGACAGGCCAGTAGTTTCCTTGTTCCTTCTTCCAACCCTTCTTGTTGATGGGATCAATGTAACCTGGTGTAATGACAGTGAAGGTAAAAAGAGTTGGTATTGTTTCCTAAGGCAGAGTTTATCATTTATTTTCATGCTGAAGAAAGTGGGTGCCCTGTAAGTGGGATACGAAAATATATTCAGACCAAAATATGCCTGTCAGATGGCAGAGCCCTGAGGCTGTCTGGCAACCTGAGTAACCTTCTGGAAGAATTAACATCTGTTTCAAGCACCATTGCTAAAGCTGAAGGAGGTCAACCAAATCCCAAGAGATTTGGAGAGTAGCCAGATCGGGAACTGCTGTGTTGTTTATGCCAACTCTAAGTGTTTTGACATCACTATGATATAAATAAAGTGCATCATAATAAAAAATGATCACAAGCAGGCAGATATTTCCATAGGAAAACCTTTTTCTATAAAAGTTTCGTGGAGAATAATAATGCCTCCTCAAATGTTAAGACTTAAAATATCACTGCAGATCATAGAGAATGCTTGAACATTAACAGTTAAGGTACATTATTCCAGTCCATCTTTATTCTCAAAATGATTAATTCAGTCTTTATTTCATCTCCTTCTCTACTGTTCTTTAGTTACTAAGATCCTCTGACAAGATGAGCATTTTTCCACTTGTGGTCACTTTTCTAATGACTCTATAATGTTTTTCCAAGTCGGTCTAAAAAAACCACATTTCTAGTTTGATCTCAGTTCTACAGGAATTTTCATCATGAGATTAATTATACCTCACTAAATATTTTACTGTTAAAAAAATTCTCCTTTCTTTCTTATCTTTTGTAGTGAGAGAAGAAAGTGCAAGATAACAGAGATTCTGTGATTTATCTTCACCCCATGAAAAGTGAGAAATTATTTTTGAAAGTGATAAGCGGTGGATATTTCCCTATTCTGAAAGGTAGNATTTCACCTTTGGATAATCTCTTACCCAAAGCTTTTCGTATTTTTATTATGACAAGTTTGCATTTTAATTATAACAGAACATGGATTTCCATATTTTTATAGTGGCAACTTTAAAACAAACAAAATCCCCACAAAAGGCCCTTAAGCAACATCAACAAGAAAAGCTCAAAGGTGTTCTTCGAAGATCATTAAAGCACAATGCATCTAGGTTTTGATTGAGTGATTGAGTATTATTTAGATAAAAGAAGCGTTTTGACAATTGCACTTCAAGAAGTGGAAGTCAAAGAATGTTAAGAGGAGATGAACTGATTGAATAAATTTATTTACTGAGGGACATGGTTTAGTGTTTGATAGGAATGGTTGGACTCGATGAGCTGGTGGGTCTCTTCCAACCTGGTTGTTCTATGATTCTATGAAAATCAACAGTTCCATGACTTTCCCTGGCACTGAGGTCAGACTGACAGGCCAGTAGTTTCCTTGTTCCTTCTTCCAACCCTTCTTGTTGATGGGATCAATGTAACCTGGTGTAATGACAGTGAAGGTAAAAAGAGTTGGTATTGTTTCCTAAGGCAGAGTTTATCATTTATTTTCATGCTGAAGAAAGTGGGTGCCCTGTAAGTGGGATACGAAAATATATTCAGACCAAAATATGCCTGTCAGATGGCAGAGCCCTGAGGCTGTCTGGCAACCTGCGTAACCTTCTGGAAGAATTAACATCTGTTTCAAGCACCACTGCTAAAGCTGAAGGAGGTCAACCAAATCCCAAGAGATTTTGAGAGTAGCCAGATAGGGAACTGTTGTATTGTTTATGCCAACTCTAAGTGTTTTGACATCACTATGATATAAATAAAGTGCATCATAATACAAAATGATCACAGGCTTGCAGATATTTCCATAGGAAACCTTTTTTTAATAAAAGTTTTGTGGAGATTAATAATGCCTCCTCAAATGTTAAGACTTAAAATATTACTGCAGATCATAGGGAATGCTTGAACATTAACAATTACAGTACATTATTCCAGTCCATCTTTATTCTCAAAATGATTAATTCAGTCTTTATTTCATCTCCTTCTCTACTGTTCTTTAGTTACTAAGATCCTCTGACAAGATGAGCATTTTTCCACTTGTGGTCACTTTTCTAATGACTCTATAATGTTTTTCCAAGTCGGTCTAAAAAAACCACATTTCTAGTTTGATCTCAGTTCTACAGGAATTTTCATCATGAGATTAATTATACCTCACTAAATATTTTACTGTTAAAAAAATTCTCCTTTCTTTCTTATCTTTTGTAGTGAGAGAAGAAAGTGCAAGATAACAGAGATTCTGTGATTTATCTTCACCCCATGAAAAGTGAGAAATTATTTTTGAAAGTGATAAGCGGTGGATATTTCCCTATTCTGAAAGGTAGCAAAGCCTATTCAGCTAAAAGGAGCACTACTTCAAGTGGATCCTAAACAGTAAATGACAGTGGCAAATATCAGCTTCTCAGTAAAACTTACATACTTTTAAATCACTGCCGGAAGAAAAATAAATGAACTTGATCAAAATCCCCAAATCGAGAAAATTTGATCACAAATTTCAAAGAACTCAGCAGTTATAGATCTTGGTTGAGAAAACTGCAGTTCTGAATTTTAAAACGGTGTGAAAGTTGTTCTTAACATTAAAAATTACCACGTTTAAAAAACATTACTTTAAAGAAGTCTTCAGATTTTCAAAGAAAGTGAATAAAATATCAGAATTAAATTAATATAAAGGTCAAATAGCAAGGTAGATTTTAGATGATGTTGGTTCCTATTGAGTGCTGATGAGAGAAACACTCCGGTGAATCTTACACAATATCTGAATGTTCGGGGAAGTCACAGCCTTCAAAACATGAGCAGCAGTGTCAGGCTACAGAGGGTTGGGTTCCAAAAACATTCAGTTTTGTGAACAGGACAGCAAGTTGAGTTTGACACATTTATTTGCAACTCTTGAACTGCAACTTTGAACATACTGACAATGTACAAGGACTTCTTCTTTGAATGGAAACTCCTATGACAACTTCTTCATGTAACCAAGATTTCTACTTGAATGCCATGACTGGACTTATGTCCTGTATTTTTTTTTCTTTCTTTTTTTCTCTTTTACTGTCATTTAATTCTACTAAAGAAAACAAATCCTGAATAAAATTTCAATTCCTTCTTCTTTAATGATGCCAGCGTCCAATAATGGGACACAGAACTCATGCTTTCTAACTTATCCTTTGCTGAAGCCATTTCTTCTGTATTTTCCTTATTTTATAGTTCACTTAGCTTCAAGGTGATCTGTGTGCAACCAACTAAAGGACAAGAGTCTAAGACAGATCTCCAACAGTTGCTACCCTCTAAGGAGAGCAGGTGTTCCTTATAACCCTTCAAGGATTATAGAATCATGGAATCGTAGAATCACCAGGTTGGAAGAGACCCACCGGATCATCGAGTCCAACCATTACGAGACAGAACTCATCATTCGACTTCAATCCTAGATCAATTGTAGCCATAAGAACAATAACCTCCTTCTAAGTGTATCTTATTGTTCTCACCCATTTTCTTCTTTCCTTTAGATAGACAACTTCTGCTATAATGTAGTCCTAATTAATTTTAGCCAAAAACCCCCAGATTTCTAATTTTAAAATGTCTCCCTTTAAGGATTTTTCACTGACTGTGCTAGGAATGATAGTTTTTAATATCAAACAAGGGATACAGTAGAAAACAAAATTAGTGCATTGAAGTGAGGTGCATACATGAGGAAGAATTCAATATTTTCTTTTCATTTCTGCTTTATCTTTAATTTCCAAGTTGATCTGCATGAACGTCAGAGCTCTGGTGTTTTGTAGAATGGTTGAGCTGTGCTAAATTGCACAGCAGAGATTTGGTTACTTACAAATTGATTAAGCTTGGTAAATACAATTTGTTTTACTAGAAAGAAGGTGGTGAATATTTACAACATTTTCCGAGTCACTTTTGCAATCTCATGAAATGAAATGTAGGTCTACTGAAGCAAATAACAGAGCTAAAATGTTATTCACTTTCTGTTTCATATATATCCCAGTTCTTCAGGCTCACTTTTGAATTATTTTTGCACAGGCTTTGTTACAATGAGATGGCATCTTGGCTTGGATCAGAAACGGTGTGACCAGCAGGGCCAGGGAGGTTCTTCTCCCTCTGGACTCGGCACTGGTGAGACCGCTCCTCGAATCCTGGGGTGAGTTGTGGGCCCCTCAGCACAAGAAGGATGTTGAGGCTCTGGAGCGAGTCCAGAGAAGAGCAAGGAAGCTGGTGAAGGGGCTGGAGAACAGGCCTGATGAGGAACGGCTGAGAGAGCTGGGGGTGTTTATCGTGGAGAAGAGGAGGCTGAGGGGAGACCTCATTGCTCTCTCCAACTACCTTAACTGCTCTCTACAACTTCTCTGTCGTCTTTAGAGGTCTATGGAATCTCCTTTGATGGGATCCAGAAGAATTCTAAAATATAGAGTGCTAAAAGATGAGAAAAAAAATCATCCTTAGTGAAAGAAAAGTAGTTTGACTATCTGTATATTTTCCCTTTTTCCATTTTTTTTCACAATCATGCCTGTTGCCATAGAGAAAAGGAAATGAGCAGTAAAAAGAATATAGAGGCTTTTGGGTGTAAAGAATGGGTGTGCTTGTTATCAAGGAGTCAAATCTCTTTGGGTTGCAGAAGGCAGAGAGCTGTGGCTGACAAGCTGAAACACTAAGATTATATTTCTATAATCTATAATTATATTTCTATAATAAGTTTATCTTTCTACTGCAAAAGAAAATTCTCTCAGCCCTCTAAAATTATGTTTTATTAAAGACTTGTGTAAATATTTTAATTTAAGAATGGTCTGTCTTTTTCCTCTCAGATATCTCACAGACTTCTATGAACAGCATCTTTTGAGTTAAACAGCTTTATTTTCCCCCAGAATTTAGCAGTCAGAACTTAGTTGAATGCT
>WAAB01009307.1:0-30826 GCA_013389865.1 Piaya cayana
GATTCTATGATTCTAATCTAAAATGTTTCCCAGTAGCAAATACTCATACAGAACTGAAAGCTATCTTCCAAATATGTTTTCTAATCTGTATTTGTAAACTTTATAAGTACATAAATGCACGTGTACAATTTATTTACTGATTATTCCTATAACTTTGAAAAGAATCTTTGAACTGAAGTAGAATGATTTCACTAAAGCATCCACAAAAAGAAAAGAGTGTTTAGTGGATGGCTGGCTACTAGTGAGCCCAGTATAAAGGCAGTAATGAAATAAAATATTGATATGAAAAAGGAGGTGTAGGCAATCTCAGCAGAATTCTGTAGGTTGATAAATCTTGTTTGAAATATGAAAAAAAGAAAGATGAGAATGTTGTACAGTGATTCTACTCCCAAAAAGGAGAGCTGCAGCTAGACTCAGAGGATCTGGACCAGTATGTGAGCCAGGGTTTTCCCCTAGCAGCTCCAGTACCCAGCCCTTCAGAAAGAGCTGTTGTGGAGAACTGGGATATGAGACATCCTAACAGCAGAAGATGCTGGGTGTATCAAAGAAAACTGCATTCATCACACTGTAAAAACAACATATTGATAAGTCTATGCATACACACATTTCGTATAGTATGTGTTTTCTTCTGCTGAATATCTTAAAGCACTAAAAATACTACACAGATTTTGTGGTAGAAACAGGTACATAAAAAATTCAGCTTAACCTTTCTTTGGGTTTCTGTGTGTTTAATCACCATAGAAATGATACAACCATCACCTCTGTACAGCTGCCTCAAGTGGTAATTTTGTAACCAGATGAAGCATAAGAACAGTAAATCCTCATTGCATACTTTTAAGTTACAGCGTTTAACTTTATTTCACTACCCTGTAATTATCTTTTCATTCTATAGATTGTGTGACTCTTCCCAAAGCTGTTTGTGTTGGAAAAATAAGAGAAGTTGTGACATGGAATAGTCTTCCTTCAGTGACCTAAACAACTTAGAAGTGGTAAATATGCACAATGACAAAAACTATTTATGTAGTGATCCGTTATCACAGTTTATCCAAAACAGCACTGTGATGAGAATGGACTGTACTTTAGGCCTGATAAGGGTCAATATCTGTGATTTTTTTCTCTTTATTCTGCTACTGAAACTTGCAGAACACCCTTTCTCTAAACATTGATTGCATTTGGGATTGTTTGACCCATCGTAGAAAGTAAAAGGTGAAGTTATGTTGTAGGTCCATTGTTTTCAATTAAGAAGGAGGTAGAAAAATAGTAACATTTTCATGCCACGAAACAATTTGTTCATTTGAAGGAAATGGAGTAAACACAGAAGAACAGATAAAATGTGGAGAAAACTAAGAAAAAATTAAGAGCCGAGCTGAGTTTAAATCCTGTAATAACTCTTATAATTAAGAGATACTGCTCGATAAAAGGATTATAAGGGATTAACAGATGTATATACATTACAACCATACAGGAGTATTGTGTGGTAAACAGTGCTCAGAGCCAGCAAAAAGTGCTAAAATTATTTAGACCTCCTGTGCCTGTAAGCAATCTGTTAAACAGTTCACTGACTTGCTTTTTAGTAAGCCAACTCTTAAGATATCATTAATCTTTTAATAACTACTTGTGGCATTAATATAAGCTATGTTTGAGTCTCCTCATGCTGATGTTAAATAAGATTTATCTTTTTTTTTTTGAGATTTTCTGCTCTCCCCCTCCCAAACATTGAGGACGCTTTAACAGAGACAATAGAAAATTTTAAGCTGGTAAGTCTTGCACATTTTACTCCCTTTGTGGTCATTATTACATGTAGGTTTAATACTTAGTGTGATCTGTCAACTGCCTTACTATAGTACTATGAAAATATGTTTCTTGTTTGGGTATAAACAAAGAAAGAGAGAAAATATGTCAGTGTATGGTTACATAAGTTGAAAACAACTAACAGCCAAAGGGTTTTAACTCAGCCAGAAATGGATATTGTAGTGCTCAGAGAGCATTCACCTTGGCAGTTATTTCTCTTAGGAATGGGATAAAAACATTTCCAAAATACAGACATTTACCAATACAAGTTTCTACCCAGTTTGCATTTTAATGACCTATTTCATTGCTCAATCAAACTGAAGTCAAAAGAATAACCTGCCTTAACTCTTTTAAGATGTACGCATATCAATATTCCTTTTCCTTTAAAACAATATTTTCTACTGTTTTGAGTCTCCATTTCATTGATTGTTTGTTACCCAACTTCTATAGACTGTGTGGTGATGTGTCAATATGAAAGTATCAAGCCTGGGGAAACGTAGTTGGAAATTTAGGAAAATGAAATGTGAAATGGGGTGGAGTGGGTACTGGGGGGGAGAAGCTGTTTTCTAAAGGAGTAGTAACTTCTGAGGATCCTCTGTGACTGTCGTTGTGGAAGTGCGATATTTTTGTACGCTGCAAACTGCCAGTGGATTGCAGGGCTATTTCTTACATTGTCTTCAACAGAAAATGACCAAACTCTTAAGGGAATTGGAGATTTAGAAAAGCTCAAATATCTATTGAAATGCTGGACTTTGTGTCTGCTTTTATTATTGATTGACCAGTGGAGAAGTGTAGAGTAGAGAAATATGACAGTGAGATGACATGAAATGAAATATTTTTACAGTTAGGAATGACCTCGTAATTCATAAATGGCAGTATGAAGAGGGACTACAAATAAATTATGTGGGGACATCCTAATGAGTAGGAGTTGATTTTGATCAAGTTCTATCCACTGCTTAATTTTTAAGCTTAGAGGAAATGCATTTCATATTGTAATTCAGCAGACAAAGACAAAAGATTGGGGAAGATTATATAGATGGAGGTACAGGCTGGCTATTTATCCATGAGGTAGTAGTAATGTTTGGCAAATGGTTTTGAATATCACCATGGCATTTAAATGTCCAGGTAATGCTCCATTCACACTTTATGATTTCTGTAACTTCATATAATAAAACATGTGTTATTTTCTTGCAGATAAGGCTTAGTTTTTTAATACATTTCTATTTAATCCTGTTGATTTTTTAAAATTACATTTTCATATATCTGATAAAGCCAATAGGATTTGTACCTGAACCATTGTTAACAAATTTGTAAGAATTTATCTAAGTGATTGCTTAGTTGGGGTTTAGCTTCTGAGAAAGGCTTTTAAGGATTGTTAATTTATATACGAGCCATGTGACTACTGGATATAAAATATAAAAATTATTAGTGAGACCCTTTCTCAGCTTATCTGCAATGTTTTATCTTCTGGGAAGAGCTCTGCAGAGAGCACAGTTCAGCACTTTTTGCAATTCTGTCAGAGCTCTTCAACATGGTTCTTACACTGAGGTGGATGTAAGTAACTTGAAACTGTTTAGGTAAAAGTAGTAATTTCACAAAATCTGACCACTATTACTGTTCTTTTCCTCATGAGTGACATGAAGAGTTTTTGTTACCTGTGACTGTCGTTGACTCATAGAATCATATATAAGATTAGTTGGAAAAGCCTTTGAGATCATTGAGCCCAACTGCACCTGTCCACTACTAAACCATATACCTGACCACCTCATCTATCCGTCTCTTAAATACCTCCAGGGATGGGGACTCAACCACTTCCCTGGGCAGCCTGTTCCAGTGCCTGATAAGCATTTTGGTGAAGAAATTTTTCCTGATGTCTAAACTGAACCTGCTCTGGTGCAACTTGAGCCCACTCCCTCTCATCCTATCAGTAATCAGTTTGAATGATGTTCAAAATTCCTCCTTCAAAAGACTTTAGGAATGCAATGTCTAAATACAAATTTGTAATTTTTGAGCAAAATACTTCCACTGTGGGAAGGAAACACAAAGTAAGCAAAACTTGCTTAATTTGAAACTTGTAGTAGACTCCAACATGAGACAAGTCCCTTCATGTAGCCTGGAAGAACAACTGCAGTATTTTCACAGCAAAATTTGATTTTTTACCAGACACGTTCCCAGTGATGTAATGTAAAGTGAAACTTTGATATAAATGTATAAATTCTTTGGGGAGAAAGCTTCTTGAAATTTTGTCTAGAAACATGCAGTGTTTTATTTACCATTACTTGCTCTGTAGGATAACTTCATGAGGTGCAACCTTTTTTTGTGAAAACCTCAAGGTAGAGTCAGATAAGCACCAGCAATACGTTTGAAGATAAGAGGTCAAAACCACTCCCAGACCAGGTAGTGCCAATGCCATGGATGGCTGGAGACCATGGGAAAAGAATAGCAAAGACTTTATAACTCTTTACACAGTCATACTGTGTTTATGATCATGGTGAGAAGATAATTGGATAAAAGGATGATTACTAGGACCTAAAGACAAGTGTAATGATCCTCCTGCTGAGTATCCCATGTCTTGCTGGTGGCTCTTAAGTATTTGTTCTGCAGTCATGCCTGCTCCTGGCACCAGCTGCAGCAGGACAGAAAGAGGCATCTCAAAGTGAGAAGAGATGCTGTGTTTGTCTATGCGTCGGGCTACTGAAATGATGAGGTACGGCTTTTGTAACTACTGTGAATACAACCCTGCTTGTCACTGCCTGCGAATGCATCTTAGATTGCACTTTTGGGGCCCTGAATAATGCTTTATTTTACTACCCTAAGCTGGTAACTGCAATATACTGACATTTATATGACATGTTTGGTCCAGATACATGCTGCAGAGAAAAATGTACCTATAGATGTGTAGAGAAATATATCTTGAATTTGTGACATACATTTGTATTCTCCAAAGGGTTAAGATTACCTTTCTGTAATTATGTAGTTCATCAACTGGTCACTGCTTGTGGGGTTTACCTCACACATTTCTGAATTTGGAGACATGTAGATTAATTTTATCTCTGATGACAATTGGCTGTAATGTTCCCTGTTGTCACAGCAGCATGGAGGTCAGGCCTAATGATATGCCAAGAACTCTGTGACAGTTTGCATACAGACTCGGTTTACTGAGGTCTCAGCACTGCCATTCTCAGAAGATGAGGAGGTATTGAACTGTCAAACTGAGACTGAGCAGGTGACAGCTGATGCATTTTAGATCAGCTGTCTTCATGACTGATTTAGTAAATCTAACTGTGACCAAGCAGCCTTTTTCTCCTTCAATATTATACTCTTTAAAAAAAGAAAAAAAAGAAGAAAACAAAGCTGTGAAAATGTGTATTTTTATTTTTAAACACTGCCCTTTATACCTTCTTTTCATTTTGAAACTTCTAACTGTAAAAGTGATACAGGATTCAAGATCTGAGATTTTCTCCATGGAATGAATTGAGGTAGAGAAATATTTTTATCCTTTCCAAAACTACATGGCAGTTTAACACCTGACTCTCAGTCAATCACTGTACCTGCTGTCTTCTCTATATCATATAGCTCCTTTAAATAGATAATGCTCAAAATAACACAGACAAGCCACAACATAGCAAAACGTGCAACAAATACAACAATGTGTTTCCTTCTCTTTCCTGATTTGTTGCTTCCTATCTTTGATAAAATCGATTAAGAAATAAAGGCATTTCATAGTATAGTCAGTTATTCTAGAGTTTTAAATGATGTCATAAAACACACCAAGCTACTAACAGACAATGAATATAACTGTGTGGCAGAACAAACATCATTGTCATTGTGGATTGGTTCTTGTAGAGCTGATTGCTCTACCGTGGAAGAATTAAATTGTCTGGTGTGTACAGAGAGATGTTTCCAGTCTTTTCTGATTGATGATAACATTAACATCTGAAAGACCTAACAGGGATTTTAAGTGGCAAATACTTTCCTGTCCATCACTGGTTTACAGGAACATCTTTTGGCATAACAACTGCGTAGTCACAGATGAAGAAGAGAAATTTTGTAGATGTAATTTTTGGTGGCAGTATCCAGTTGCTTAGAGCATTTTTTTTTCTCTCATATCTACTATTATGCAAAAGGACAGGATGTAGGAAGAGAACTCTTCTCTGCATCTCTCCTCTGGTCTCTTTTTTAATAGAAAGTTGCCCTCAGAAGAGCAATTCATTTTATGGATCATGGGAGCACTCCTTTGACTGATTTGGCCACCAGGAAACACGGTGGAGATTATTATGCCAAAAATATGTATTGCAGTTTTTCTTGAACACTTAAAAATGTACAGATGAGATGCTAATATCCAGAATGTGAAGTACGTTTACTTGATTACACACTGCATATGTTTCTTCTCTATATTTTCCATTGTTTGTGGGTTTCTGAACTTTGGTGTGGTTTTTTTGTAATCAATTAAATACTGGACAAATGGGTCACTAGAACAATGAGTGAATGTAATGGTTAAAGATATTCAAACCTTTCTGTATATCCTTTATTTCCCCCAGAAAATTTCAAGTCTGAAAATAAGAACATTTATACAGAAGTCACATAAATGCTATTCTTCCTTCATCACCAGTGCATGTGGGACTGTAATATTTCTAGTGATGACTGACATTTTCGCTCACCTCTCTGTCCTCTCCTCATTAAAAAGCTTAGCTGCTCCCAAGAAGCACAAGTGTTGGACAAAGTACAGAGCCCTGGGGTTTGCGTTTGGGAGATCTGAAGGAGGGAAGTGGCCGCTGAGGACATGAGCAGAGCTGTGTCAGATCAGATATGCCAGTCACTAGAAGAAAGGTGGGGACTCACAAAGGTGACAGCATCAGATCGCTATGTAGCTTTATATATATAGCACAGTTCTCTAGAGGCTATTGTTATTGTTTCCTTGGTGTATTAAAAGAGAAAGTGAGGGGAACGGTAGCAAAATGCTTTAGAAATCAGATTTATATATATATATAGGATTAGCACTAAAACTGGCCTTAAAAAGGTAATAAAACTCAAAATACTTCACTATTTTCAGGTAAGTATGTGGTAGAGGAAGGGAAATATCTTTTAAATCTCTGTTTATCTTCATATTAGAGAAATGCCTTTCAGTTCTTTATGCAGACTAGCTTCCCTATATTCTGAAAGCTCACTTCAATATTTATTGCAACTTAAGGTTCTATTATTAAACATAGTGACGCAAAACATCATTCCAGCAGAATGTTTTCTCCACAGACTCTGTGCTACACAGTCCTACATAATCGAAGAAAAAGCCATTTGGATTATAGAGAGCAATAATGTCATTGGGGGGATATCTGTGTATTGCTCTCTATGAACTTCTGTAGTATTCATTTCAAATATATATTTCATTATTAGATTCTGATTCTCTTTGTGATCCTTCTGCTTTCTTTAAATCTTCTATATTCTGTTGGTAGAGGAAGTTTCCATTCCTATCTTTACTATGTTTATGAAAATCCCTACCTGAAACTGCAGTCTGTGATCCCCAAATGTTGCCTGAATTTGGTGCAAATTATGTTACAAAATGTTAGGCCAGATACTAGATTCCTGTCACCAAATTCAAGTTGACAACCTGGGGCTGGGCTTGAGCACTGATGGCTCATCATGATTCAGCATCCCTGCCATCAAGGGAAGGAGATAAACACAGCAATGAAATGGGCAGAGGGTGACTTAATGAGGGTTGTTAATGAGAGGAAGGTAGTTTTCATTTTAATGGGGCAATAGAATTTTTTCCCTAATTAACTTTTCTTCCTCAATTAACTTGATTTGGTGTCTGCTCCACATGCATGGTTTAACACACTGAGATGCATATTTGGGATCTAGTTTTCTGGAGAGAAATAGGACAAACTTCAGCTATAAATATTTTGACTCCTAGGACAGACAGAGCCAGAGGTTTGTTGAGGAGTGTGGGGCTTGTAGGGGCGTCAATAGGTAATGTGAGCTTTCCATCTTGATATATTTATTAGCATAGCAATGAGAGAGAATGGTCTGCTGAGATGGTGCTTGTAGCATCAAGAATTCATCCTGAAAGAGAGGAAAATAGTGGATTTCGTCTTCGATTATGTTATTTCTGCTTCTAGAAAAAAAGCAGCAAGGTAGGGCAAACAGATTTTGTAACCCCAATAGGACAAGAAGTCCAAATGACAGAACTCCCTGGCCCAATGCATTATCTGTAGTGTCAGTTGTATATGAACTGGAGTCATTCCTTTGCCATAGGGTAGCCGTTTGTATAGCTCAAAAAGGGAAAATAAAAGAGAAGCTCATTGTATTTGCAGCAAGAAAGATGTATTTAGATCTGGGTCTAAAATTATCAAGTCATTTCAACCTTGTATTTTACTCCACAGGCTCACAGTTTTCAACCTCCTTTGATCTATGAACCTCTCAACCTTTTCCACTGAAAGTACAGATCTCTGTATAGTAAGTTAAAGCCCAACTGGCAATCAGCTTGAAATTTTAATGTTTACTTTTCAAGTTATTCTTACAGATCCACAAAACTTGAATGCCCTGGGGACTACATCATGAAAACTGTTGCTCCGAATTGCTAGTCAGGTTGAGTTGAGCCTTAAGCTGGTAAGAAGTTGAAGATTTTGGTTGGGAAAAATCTGTTCTGTTGTGAAAGACTGAAGTGGAGGGTTAATGGTATTATCTTTGAAAGTTTTTACATTTTTCCTTTGCAAATTTTAGTCAAGATGAGCCTTGGACTCTGAGGTCCAAGTGCCCAGCAGCACTGATGGTGTGTGAGGATGGAGGTAGGTGTGGAAGAGGCATTTAAGTGATACTTGTCTCTACAATACAGGAGCAGTTCATGGACCCTGAAAAGACCAGAAATTCAGGTTTTAGCGTATGATCTTTTGGGAAACTATGTATTTTTCCACAAGGACTTGAAAGGTTATTAAGATAAATGCATTTCAGAAACTGGTTTTGTTCAGTATTTCCTGGCTGAACATTCATTCTGTTAGACAACTGTTAGTTGAGATCTGAGTTCAGACATCCCAACTGTTCTAGCATGAAGTGCCTGAAGTCACTGATTGAAATCCACCTTGAGAAGGAATATGGGAAGGGCAGTTGCTAGGGGGAAAAAATGTCCTGGTGGGATGGTGATGAGCAAATCACTTCTAATCATTCAATGAACTGAATTTTAAAATTACTATAAAGTTGTGTCAAAAATAAGAGCCAAAAAACATCTACACAGGACTAAGGCAGCTAACTGGACATTAGGATTTCATTTTCATTGTGTCTTTTTCTTTGGAGACATCCTTCCTGGGAGAAATTATCAATGAAGACAGTAACTACTTCTTTTTGCCCTCAACCAAATAATAATTCTTGTTTGTGCTCATGTCTAGATCTTGCTGCTGGCTCTCAGCCTTTCTTTGACTGTATTGGTAGGGACAAGGTGGAATTACACCATGCAGAACACCTGCTTTCTCCAAAATGCTAAACTGCTGTTTAATAGAAGACTTGATGTCTTATTTGTGTAGTTCTCAGTGTGAATCTACTCATTTCTATTTCTTTGACTCCTGGCTGTGTGATGGCTTCAGTTATAAGGAGGAATGGCTAAAAATCAATGGAAAGCTGTTTTAAAACTTTCACACATGAATTGGTATGTGTGCTTGGCATAGATTCTCAAATGTGATTAAGGGAAATTAATGGCAAGAAAAGGATGTTGGCAAAGAGAAAGTGCATCCAAGAAGTTTGGACTGGATGATGTTACGTAAAGCCTTTTTAAACAGCATAGAAAGCCATTAGTATTTTTAATCTGTTTTGTTCAAAAGGAGTCTTTGTTATCTGACTGTATGTCATGAATTTTGGAGAAAGAGTAATGCCAAGCATGTTTAGACTTTTGGGATCTTGAGAAGGAAGCTGGCAGCCATCCACATGCATATTATCAGCTAGCTTGTTCCTAAACTCTGTAGTCTACATAGGAAAGTAGATTTCCTTTTTGAATTTTTGGTGGTAAAAGATGTATTCCATCCTTTACATGCCCAAAGGGAGATGTTCTGTAATGAAGTAGTAGAGTGGCTGGTGTGTGCTATTAGACAACAGATTTTGGAGGTCTGTGTACTGTACAAACCTCTGTTTTAGTAAGACTAATTTGAAAGTTCCTCTTGCCTCAGAGGTACTTCCAGATACAGATAAATATTTACGGAATTAAACACTATCATCTGCTTTTTCAGGTTGTCTTGAGGACTGAGGTCTTATCTCAGTAAAGCAAACAACTTCAAGGAATCATTGTAAATCATAATAGTAGTTAATCGCTACTGTAATAATTACTGTTAAATAACTCTAAGGTCTGCTTGGTGACATATATGAAGAGAATCTTACATTTGGTTTTGGTGGAGAAATACAGTAGTTGAACATTCACTTGTTTGGTTAATCACATTAATTTACAATAAATTTAATTCTGCATTCACCACTCTTGCACATAGTCTTCATTTTACAGAAATGTTATTCCATTTATAAAATATCCTCAAGATATTTCACTTTGCTTAGAGAAGCATGTAGTGTAAATTTCTCAGAAATTTTATTTTTTCTTCTTACAGGGAGTCTTTTGTACTCCCTTTTCTTCCCTTGCCACAGTGCTTTTTAAGTTTATAATTATTTTGTAATATCTTTTATGATCTCACATATTCTGGAAAAAATGATTTGGTGTCTGCATTTTGAGTGGTCTGTACATGCTCACATAAATTGACATAGAAAGTAAATGTTTAGTTCACATGAATATTTGTAGAAATGGCTTTTGCACTTGTAGATAAACCTTGTTAAAAGAAAGAACTGCCACAAGGTATCTCTGAATTTCATCTATGGATTTGGTTCAGAAAGATAAATTTTAGCAAAGGATGCCAGTGAAAGGGAGACAGAAAAAGAAAGGAAGAGAAAGGGTAAAAAAATGAGTAAGGAGGAAGTAGAATCCGATAAACAGTTAGGACCATTCTTCACCTGACTAAAGAGTTTAGGTCTGTCATAAGGCTTCTTGACATTTAACAAGGATTACAGCATGTTTTAAATATTGCATGGAGAAAGGTATTTTAACATGTAGCAGGAAGCTTTTGAAACTGGAATAAAATTGGTATGGCACTTAATCTCTTTTCTGCAGAAATGAAACGGTTATCAGTTCATGTATGCAGCAACTCTGTGCTCTAGTGGGGATAGACCTCTGAAGTTTCTCAGTAGGCTATGGTTTCATCCTTGTCAGAAGTGAGACAAAACTAGCTGTGAGTCTCCATGTGGGTCCTGGCAGTTATCCTTCCTTTAGGAATTTCTCTGATACTTTATAGGAAGAGAAACGTACTGGCAAAACCTGGTAGGTTTTGAGGGTGTAAGAAATATTATGGCTGTCTTGATGAGCTGAGGTAGATCTTGTGTCTCCTGGCTAATTTCCTATCTGCACCCCTAGATGCTGAAGTGAGCAGTTCAGTAACTGTACTGCATTTCAACATTGCTAGTAAATGTATGACTTAATAGTCGGTAAAATTGTTAAAAATAGATTGGGAAGGTAAATATGTTTTAGGGTAGAAAAATGTATTTTTGTAGACATCTAGATTCATATATTTTGCTATGGTGCTGTTTTGATGCATGTGATCTTTTTCCTAAAACAAGATTTCAGCTGTAGTGAATATTTATTTGTTTATTTATTTAAAAACAATCTCCATTCTGGATGCTTTTATTATGGGCTTTATGTCAAATTGTGGACAGACAGCAATATTTCAGGGGAGAAGAAGCACCACAGGAATAGATGGAAAGGAAATTCCATTGTGCTTCTCTTTTTCGTCATTTGCCAGAAGTTGGAGGAGGGCACTGTAGTCACCACAATCGTTTCTGACTTCATACATGCACTCACTGGCTCTTCAAACAAAGCTTAGCTGAGAGAGAATGAAGAATGGCAGTATTTGGTAGGATGGCCAGTACAATTGGCATATGACAGACAGCTCTTCCCAGTTACCGCAAGCAAAGTAGCTAATGAAGTAACCTAGCATGTCATTGTGAGCTGGCAAAAGTGTTAGCCTGGGCTGACAAACGGAGCTGCTTTGGCCAAGTCTTTCCTTTGCTTCTCAGTATGAATAAGCTGTAAGTGCACGTGGGGCTGATGCTTAGTGTCCTCTCCCTCTTCATGGCTACCTGTTCCTCATTGCAAGCTCTGGTTTTCAAGGGCAGGTGCAAGAAAAGAAAGAATTAGCAGACTTGTGACATAAGACCAAAGACTCATTGTTTTGAGAATCTTTTCCAAGCTGGACTTTCCAGGGAGATGAGCAAAGGTACTGTTAGTTTACAATATTTTGGGAAAAGGCATTGACTGGAGAGGAGTACTGTCAGCAAATCTAACTTGCAGTCTTCGTACTTTATTTTTAAGCTCTAATATGGCCTTTTCCCACAATCCCTAGTTATATATTTCAAAGA
The DNA here is from genome assembly GCA_013389865.1 of Piaya cayana. Taxonomy (NCBI): domain Eukaryota; kingdom Metazoa; phylum Chordata; class Aves; order Cuculiformes; family Coccyzidae; genus Piaya; species Piaya cayana. The sequence goes on from WAAB01009307.1 coordinate 12,220, forward strand.
GAAGGTATTCAATTATTGTTTCTTTCCTATTAAGCAGCTTGCAGAACTCTTTCTAGAGCTTGAGCACAAAGACTATTAAAAGGAATGATTTGGTGGCATATTTTGCAACCTATGTGTACAGCTCATGCAAACGTAAAAAGAGAAAACTAAATTTTACACAGAAGGTCTTGTCACGGGTAGAAAAATAACTTGGATTATGGGTAACAACTCAAGTTAGTTTCCTGAGGAAGTGTTTTTTTCACATCTCTTTATCTCAACTATCTGGTTGTTCTTAATTTTACAGACACACTACTAAGTGAATCACTTTACCATCTTCTTTATCAGTTTCTTATGCAGTCAAGAACATAAAGACAATACAAATGCTTGTGCATTAGTGTCATCCAAGCCATTGATGAACATTCCTTTGAACTAGGCACTGTACAAACATACATCAAGAACACAGTCTTATTTTGAAATATGTATAATCTCTCCACAAGCTAACAAATACATCAACAAACAATGCACATATTTTATAAGGATTATACTGTTTGAGTTTGTTTCACTTTCAGAATCCAAACATATTTGTACAGTCTTTCTACAAAAGAATGAGTGTGTTGGGCAACATTTTCAATGTGCAGTACATCCAGCATGATCCACAGTGTTCTTCATATCTAATGAGTCTCTGTTTTTTCGGCTGGCTTTTTTTGTTTCTTTGGGGTTTTTTGTTGTTTTTTTTTTCTTTTCCAAATCCAGTAACCCTGGATTTGCCCTGTAAGGGCAAATTCTCTTACAAACTTCAGTGGTTGATGTGAAAGAAGATTCGATACAGATCAAATGCAAAAATGAGACTTGTAAAACATTTTGTTTCAAGAGTCCATGGAGGCCACCATTAGTTGACCAGCATACAAGAATCATGAGCTTTGAATGAGGCTTGAAGGGAGGTTCTGAGGCTAGTCATATTTGAAAAAAACAAGCAAGTTCCTGGATTTCCTAGACTTCCAACTTGCAGTGAGTTTAATTAGAAATTCTAGGCTGCTAAGAAAATTAGGAAATCCATGACGGAGAAAACTACTTTTTTTTTCCACTTGCTGTACAAATCAATTTTCTCTCCACGTAGCATTATAACACCTTTGCAGGTAGCATTTTCTGTGGATAAACCATTAAGAGAACAGACTCTACATTAGCTCCAGAAAAATTTTACCATTACTGTTATTGCTGAAAAGTGACCAAAAGAAATGTGAAACACTGAATTATTTTCTTGTGATGACTTGTTTTCCATGACAACGTATAAAGAAGATGAGAACAATTTTGTTATTTCTTTGTAATATGAAATATCTCCCTTTGAGAACAGACAGAAAAGGTTGGCTGTATCCCCAGACTTTAAATGAGAAACAAGGATGATTAATCTTTTTTTTTAAAAAAGACTTCTCCTTTGAATAACATGTTTGATTTTTAGTTAAAGAACTGTTGAATAAAAATCCAAGCACTTTCAACAGTTTCAACACAATTTTTAAATTTTAACTAATCTCACATTTAGCTGGATGTTATAATTTGTCTACCTCTCTTGAGTTTTTGAGGTAAAAGCAGAATAGAGAATAATAATTTTTCTGATATAACAAAAGATATAGCTGCCCTGTCACATTGCTTAATCTACTTTTGTCTGCCAGGATAACAGTAAAAGTAAAAACATTTTATAGGTTTTTGTACTATCCCTAGGTTTTTCTTTGAGACCAATACACTTACGTAAATTCCTCATCTCATATCATGTATAACCATCTGGTTATTTGATAAATTATGACGATTTTGGAATAACGCCACTGATTTCATTGGAATTTTAATTTAAATTGGAAAGTAATCTTTGAAGTCAGAATCACACTTATATATGAATGTTTGGAACTTTTTTGATGATCTCTAATCTGAACATGTTTCCTGGATATGTGTTTGACATTTTTATTCATATAAGAATATTTTATGTATTTTAGCATTATTTTGCAAACTGCCTGGTCCCATGTTGTAAAGGCAAGCATTAAAGCTCAGAAAAATCAGTAGTAGATGGAGTCAGAAGGATCACTGATAGTAATATTGCCACCAGTGCCCTGAAAATGAGAACAGTGTGCAGAGAAATAGTAATGTTGGACTTTGCAGCTTTGAGATCTTTGCTGACATACAGTAATCTTTTAGTATAGGACAATCTTCTTCCTATTAGTGAAGTGGCAGATAGACTATGTGTCTATAGAGGCTTGATTTATTCTGTAGTGATGCCATACAGAGTCTTTGTATGTCATTTGTATTTTCTGTTGTTAAGTAGAAATATTTTTGTCAGTACAGTTCTGAGTATGGATGCAATTAAACCAGTCTAAGAATGCCTTTAGCAGTACTTTTTGCTTCCTGGGTGAACAAGATTATTATAGCCACATTTTTATATAGTTTACCTGCGTCCAGATGAAGCAGGGTTTTATGGCTAGTTAGCTGCTTCTGTTATTGCCCCAAATGTTAGTTTTGTGGATTTTACTGTTGCTTTCAGAATTTTGCCTTTCATCCTATCTCAAGAAGTCAATAAACTAGAGGTATCTTGGGAGTAGAGGGCAAGTGTGAGAGGAAGAGTCGGGGAAGAAAACAGAGGAATGGTAATGTGGCCTCTGGCTTTTTCTTTATCAGAACGTCAATCTGCATGGTGTAGCAGAACATTTCCAACTCTATTTTTCATGCACGCAACAAGCAGCCTTGCACTTGCACGTCGGTCCTCTGTGCCTAAACTTGAGGACCTCTTTACATGCAAGATGTCTGTAGGTAAGTATCCACTGTTGGCTTCATAATTAGATTTTCTATTCATTTATCCATACCTGAAAGGGATGAAAATATGCATCATTGCCTGAATTCACAAAATGGCAAATTACATATGCCTAGCTTTGTAGCAGGTCACTCCAAGAATATTATTAAGTATGGCCTCTTGGAGAAACAGGCAAAGCAATGTCAAAATACCTAATCCCAGCAAGGATTAGATAATGAAAAATGTCTAGAGAATTTTAAAGTCAAAGCAATGTGTCTGTATCATCAGGTATCTTTAGATTCATGCAGAAAATGATTTTTAAAACTGCATTTTTAGGATTGAAGGATCTAATCAACACCTACTTTGGACACTTTTCTCCAGCACCACCCACCCCCCACCCCTCATCCCTACCCCTTTTTTTAAATTCGACATGATAAACACCATGAAAAAAAAAGTCTTTTTCCGCCCAGTGACCTTAAAAATCTAGCAGTGGACAAGGAAAACAATATGACAACAAGGAGGTGGCATGGTAAAAAGAAAGTGTGGAAGAATATTTTCATTGAAGTGGGGCATCCTAGGAAAAGGTATTTCTTTGTCCAATATTTTTGGTTTGCTTTGTTTATGCAAACTTTCATGGTTCATGTTCTTTTTTTAGAAAGTTTAATACTTAAAACAGTTATTTACATATGGTGTCTTTTATTCCCAGCTTTTTCTTTCTCCAGATACATTAAGGAGAGTGCTGCTGTACTCATTTTGAAATCCTGCCTCTGCTTCCTCAGACTTACTTTCCTCTTTTTATCTTGATGGAAGTATTAAAGTATCTCACTGAACGCTACTTAAATAGTAATTGATCTCTCTACCTCTGAGCCTCCTTTCTGATACCACATTTAGGGCCATTATGAAACCCTTTTGACCTGATTATGCGATTTCAATCAGCCGTTCACTGAGCAGCCCAGAGTGTTACCTGATGGAGAAGCACAGTTTATAGCTCAATTCTCTTGAGAGAAGCTATGCACAGGCAGGCAGAGGTGGGTTTGGCCCTTCCTGATGAATTTGGGTTATTTCTTATCTTTCTCTTTCAACTTTCATCTTTGTTTGAGATGGTACATGTTCCTAGATGCTTTTTTTTTATATTCAGGACAAGTTCTTGCTGTGATCATCTCACTCTGAATGAGACCCCACTAGAAATTATACCTTTTATACTTTTAAATATGAATTTCAGTCTTGGTTAAGCAAGAAATTAATTCAAACCTGCTTTCCATACCAAACCTGCCAAATGAATGGCAATTAACTCTGGACTGTTAAACCCCTAAAAAGCTTTTTTGTAGCTTCTGGGATCTGACCTGGAACTTCCTTTACAAAACGGAATGAAAAGCATATCAGAAACTTCAGAGGACATTTGTGGCCTTTTGGGGAGTTATGGGAGGAGTGGAGAGTGCAAATATTAGAATATCCTGTCCTCTTGTTCATTTTTAACTTCCTCAGGTTTCTGGCAGAGGGAATTGCCACTGTCTCTAGGCTCAAGGCAGCCTCTAAGATTTGTTGCTGGCTTTCTTTGGCAGTCCTATTATTGACAGGTTTTTCAAGTTCTTCCTAAAGACAGAGATTAGAAGAACTGATGGATTGCTGGTTGTGAGCAGTGCTCCCAACAGGTTCTTAACACCAGCAAAATTATCTTTTCAACATATTTTTTTTCCCATGGCAGTGTCTGTGGCCAGAATAACTGTCCATGTTTGTTTTATGCTTTTTAATGTTGAGTATACATACAAAAAAGATGCAAGCAAACCCTGTTACAAAGACAAGTGAATTGTTGCACAGACACAAGACCTACAAGTGGACTTGCTTACTGGGCTCTACATCCCCACTTGTGTGTGTACTTTCTCCTCTCCTAACTCAGCCTTTTGTCTGTGTCTACCTGGCATCATCTCCTTGGGTCTGTTAATTGTTGGTCTGCCCTTCAGATTTTTTCCTTCTACCTATTTGCTTCTACAGTATTGAAAAAATTGCCGTGATATTCTGGCTGTGCAGGCAAAGTGATCTAGATATAAGGTAGGTGCATCCTCTGCAGAGAGAATAATAAAACAGTAATTTTCAGCATAAACCAATATAATTGGCTGAAGCTTTAATTACAGATACAAATGAGTAGTAAAAAAAAAAATATATACTTCAAAACTGTGAGGAATTTAGCACTAAGATTAATCAACCAAGCAAAGGGATGATTGTTTGGGGGGGTCTGTGTTATCTAGTGAAATTTGCTAAACCTTTTACACATAAATACTCACTTTGCACTGTATATATTGAACATTTGGATCTTCCCACCTAACACTCATATACTGCAAAACCTTCTGTATACAAGGTGAGATGGGCATGCTGATTGAAGGTCCAATGATTGACTGAGAGAGCTGAAGCATTTGCAGGGCTTCAAGAAAGGTTTTTACTCAACACTTTCTCCCACAGGAGTTCACATTTGCTGTTTTATCTCTGGGAGCGAGCTTAGTGACAGACACACACTGAGAGTCAGGGAGAAATGCCATGGGAGCTGCTTAACAGCATTCAGATGCAGAGATGGCATTTGATTCCCAGGCTTCATTGCTGCAGCTGCTTTATAAGAAATCTAAATCGGGAAACTCTACAGGGTATCAGGAAAGCAGACCTCTGATCTGCACGCTTCACCATTAAAAATGGAGTCCTACTTCAGAAACAATAAGCAAATCTAAACATTATTGAATAACTCCTATTCATTTTGGTGGAATCTGTGAAGCAGTGGAATAGCAGGTGCGTGGACATATAACCATGTGCGATAGGTCTGCAAGAGTTCCCTGACAAGGTGTTAACAAGCTGCCTGACATACTCATTGTAGCTGTTTTTTCGTTTAATGTAGAAATTGTGTAAGCCTGATTCCTACATGTTGTTCAGGAAAAGTGTTCTGGATATATTTTAAAGTGAGCTACAGCCTTTTGAAACTCTTCCCAGGACCTGCATTATAGATGTCAAATACTCTACTAGAAATAGTTGAACTTGAAATATTTCTTTTGAATTTTAGTTTTTATATATTCATGCTAGTTTATTTTTATAAATTCCTTGAAGTAGGTAATTGAAGCTCTGCAGCTATTCTTTTTCTTTCTTTTTAGATGTATAGAGCCTAAAAAATCTAACATACCTTAGGCACAGATATGTTAATGTTATGTTGGTACTTCACCCTTCATTCGATGGAAAGGTAATATTTTTGTGGTTGGTTTGTTTCATGCTGTGAAGTTAAGAAAGTCACCAGAAATTAATATAAAAACAAATTACTAGGTGGGAAAAAACCAAAAACTTAGGAGCTGCAGCTATAAATAAGGTAATCTATGATGTCAGAACTGTGAATTTTTGATGAAGTTTGAAGTAATTATTTTTGCATGATATTTTTAAGTTCTCATATAAAACATTTGATTTAATTGTGGAGCTTTTGAAACACAAGGAATTAAGCTCACTTTCTGCACAAGATGCTTAAGGTTAAAAATAATGGAAACATAAATCTTGTGTAAGTCTTATTAAAAAAGAAATATCTACGCTATCTGAGTTAGATTTCTTTCAACCAAAAACTCCTATTCTGAAATGCTACCATTCTGACAGTGTGACAAATAGCTGGAACAAATGCTAAATAGTTAAATGGACAAGTGATGGATGGCCTCATAAGCTTTGCAGGGCAGCCTGTGTAAGATACTAATTGGTTCTGTGGAAATGGTTTTAGTCAATAAATTCACTTGAGAGATTTTTTGGAGGGGGGGTGAGTGTGTGTTAGCTATCTTTAAAGAATGTAGTGCTATAGGTGACAAACCACTTGCAATATATTAGGCCACCAACAACTTTATTTTGTTTGCTATACCATCTACCTTCTTTCAAGGATATAGTGTACTAAAAATCTATTATTGGTGCATTGCTGTCTCTCAAATGCTTCTGAATTATGAGTTTATTTGGAAGCCTCCAGAATTTTCTGATGCTAAAAAATGCCCGTGTAAAGTTTTCCACAGTGTTTGCAATTGCTCTTTTTTTCCTCTTTTTTTTTTTTTTTCCCTCTTCTCCTGGAATAGATTCTGCCACCATTGCTCACTTTGAGCAATGCTTTCTACTGCAGACAGTCTAAATATTAGTGAACTTGCCTTGTGAAAAATATTGTCAAGGTGAGTAAAGTCAATTAGATTCGGATCCTTGGGACCAGTGCCAGGAAAGATCTGAGGAGTCAGTTCTGGGGCTGAATTTGGAGATGAAGGAATAACTGAAAAGGGCTTTTCAGGACTCTAAGTTTAAATTAAGGCCCCAGTTACTCCCTGTTTGGAAATCCTTAGACTTCACTGAGCTCTCCTGATTGAGCTGTGGTGTTCTCAAGGGTCCTCAATGGTTACGTGCATCAGAGCATCCCTCTCCTGGGCAGAGATTGCAGGTTGTACTACAGGTTACATCTGAGTTTGAGAGGACTGAAGCCCCAGGAGGTTTCTTTGCACAGTGTGTCAGCTAATCCACAGGTCAACAAGGCTGGTGCCACAGCACATCTCTGCATCCCTGCTCTGCTCAAGCCAGGCGGTGATGAGGCTAGGGGGCAGGGTGCCATGCAGGGGGAGGAACACAGACAACCAGACCCAGGTCTTTGCAGGTGGGACCCCAGCTCTTACGCTGCTCCGAGGTGTGAGGAGAGAAGCTGGTTGCATTTGTTGTGACCCCGGGCAGACCAGCTGAAAAACCTAACACTGGCTAATTTTTCAGTAGCTTCCTGCTCAGCAGCCTGGCTGCCAAAACCCTGTGCAAGGCACCTCCTCTTCTGCACTGGATCACATGGCCCAGAATGTGACCTGCTACCTTTACACCACCATCAGACCTTGAAAAGAAAAGCCCTGAAGCACTTATCTTTTAAATCCTTCAGTCCTTTGCTGAATCTGACCCAAAGTTATTTCAGTGGATACATGATATATACAGTTTGTTCTTGGTTGCTTTAGGGTGTTTTTGAGTTTTTATTCTTGAGTGATTTTTTTTCTTCATTTTCATCAATGCTAAGAAGTAATATTTTTCCTAGATGCTTTAAAAACACAAACAAAATCAAGTCCCATATCCCTCTCTAACTGAGCGAGAAGAGCAGAGAAGGGTTGAGATGGTTTCATAGTTTTCTCAGATAGCAATTTCCTGTTTAGTAAAGCATAATTATTTAAATCTGAACACATTGGAATTTAAAAGGTTAATCTTTATGAGATACAGGAAAAATATGAAATTAGAATTTAAATAATGCTAAACTTAAGGGAGAATTCAGCTCCAGGTCTTCACTCCTTTCTTCATTGCAAAATTCATCCAACCTTATTGCAAAATTCATCCAACCTTATTGCAAAATAAAGTTTAATTTTTGGGAAATGACTGAAAATTAGCGACTCATGTTTTTCTAGCTGCTTTGCATTCTCTCCTATGCTTACATGTATGAGAAGTTTCATAATTAAAGACTGCGGTTCAACTGCTGTATATTTAAACCAAATTTAACTATTAACACATGCTAGACACCTTAGTATCCAGAAAAATTCTGTATGACCAAGATAACTTTTATAAAAGCATTTTATTTCTTTTGTTTAAAGTTGATTTTGAGCTTCACAAACAATTTCTATTTTTCTGTTCTGAAATTTGTGTTCTATGTTTTGTGTTCTTATCAAGGCCTTTTAGTACTTAAAGGGGGCTTATAAGAAAGTTGGGGACAAACTTTTTAGCAGGGACTGTAGCAATAGGAAAAGGGGTAAAGTTTTTAAAATAAAAGATTTGTAGACTAGATATCAGGAAGATTTTTTTCACTGACGATGGTGAAACACTGGAACAAGTAGCCCAGAGAGGTGATAGATTCTTTATCTCTAGAAGCGTTCAAGGTCAGTTTGGATGGGGCTCTGAGCAAACTGATCAAGTTGAAGATGCTCCTAATAACTGCAGGGGGGTTACACTACATGACTGTCATGGTCTCTTCCAATCCAAACCACTCTGATTCTATGATAATACAGCTCAACAGACATCCCATGTAATGAATTGTTTACATCAAACATGAATTCCAACCGTGTTTCCCTTAAAATTGTGTCAACGGTAATCTAGCAGTCTGCAAGTGATGCTGTACCATGAAAAGAAACTTTAACAACACAGAGTACTCCAGCAAGTGGCCAGCAGGCCATGGATTAATTTGTGTGAAGCAGATTTTCAGAAAGTACCAACATCCTTTTGCTTGTAAATCAACCAGAGATTGGAAGGGGCCATGCCCATCTGGACACTGGAAGTGTCTCCTTTGAATTCAGCTGATAGACTTAGATGATGCAAGTAAAGGAAAGAACTTGTATTTACTGTCTATGTATAAAAATTATGATATGAATCCAAAAATCTTTGAGGTCCTCTTGAAACCTATTAGATGCCTCAGAAAGGAAGAGTAAGCTGTACTTTGAGTACAGTTGACAAGGAAACTGCTCTAAAAACTGTTCTCGTTTTCCAAAGTTTCCCAGCTAGACTTGAACTTTAAAACTTGAATGGGTTTTAAATTAAAAGTTTACTTTTAAATAGCTTATGAAACACACAGGTGATGAGCTGATGTGTTTGTCACACTTGTATATTTAGGAAGCTATGTGTTTATAAAGTATTGTATCACATCTGTGGGAGAAACTGAAACTGCTCATAATTTTGCTTGTAAGAAATCCACTGACCTGCTGGATTCATTAACAGTTTAGAGTTATTTCATAACCTCTTTAAAACACTTTTTAAGAGTTTACAATTGTATCTCTCTTCAGAAAAAAACCCCGAATGTGTGATGTTAGAAGAGAAAATGAAGAGATTGAAAGAATAAAACTGCCAAATGTCAAACTTGCAAGGACCTACTGAAATTCGGGACAAAATCTAAATTCTGGTAAATTCTTAAGTCACCATCTGTTCTGTTCACAAGTATCTTTTATATACTATAAATACACCATACAGTAACAACTTCCCAGCTGTGAAGAACCCATTTGCCTGACTGTTCTTTTAATTCCGCTATAAAAGTTTGGTTTTGAAGTTGGCCATCTGCCTAGATGTCAGTGTGATAGGCATTAATAAAATATAATATAAAGCATAAATTAAAATATCTACTAAAATTAATAGGAAAAAAGTTCTATTCAGCATAGCAGGAAATACAATAGCATGGAGAAACTCAGCAGTCTGAATTGATAATCATAACTTTGAGATATAGAGATAATAAAGGAGGTGCTTGGGATGTGGTCCAGCAAGTCTTTGTGTTTAACTATAAGTATTTGAGTAACCCCGTTCTTGGCTTACTTGCACATAAACCTAATACTGAGCACCTTATTTGAAAGAAACAGTTTTTACATTCTGGTACAGCTATATAGTTATTGAGGATTTACTTGACTTTTCAGTATAACCCTTAGTATGTGCAGTTTTGTCGGGAAGGCAGGAGGACTGCGTTTCCCTCCTTGTCACCACCATGCTCTGCATATATGCTGGGCTACAGGTTAGAACAGTGACCATGTGGCCTCCTAAAGCTAGGTCTGAGTGACATCTGACTCCTCTGGATAGAGAAGCCAAAGGACACACTGCCTGTCAGTATTTCCCTGTATTTTATGGATACATATGTACCTCTTTTCCCCTTGTATCAAGTTGGTTGGACCCGAGTTGTGCCTGAACCCAGGACTGCACGGGATGCTAGCCTGTTGCCATATCCAAGTGATCTATTTCCTACAGACTTCATCCTTGGAATTTTTTGGGACTCATTTACATAACACTACAGCTGGCTGGATCCAATGTTTGTGGTCTTCTTACACTTGAGAAGTTAGATTACAAGACCTGTGGAGGCATCTTCTAAGTAACTTGTTTGGGTCGATGTGTGCTCAGATCAAAGCTCATTGTCTAGTAGAAATCAGGAGCAGGCACCTGGGAAAAAAATGAAGACAAGACATGCAAGCAAAAAGGGATCTGGCATTTTCAAAATGAATGCTGTTGTCTTTGTATTTATCTAGTAAGCATGAAAAAGTTTGGTTGAGCTGTTTTAATTATTTTATCCAGTAATTACTTCAAATGTGAGATATATCAGAATTGACTTTTGTTTAGAGAGAGTTTTGAGTTTGATATTTAATGAAAGGGTACATTTATGAGAAAAATGTTGTGAATTTAATTGCATTTTCCTGGTATACTCTGTCAACTTTGCCTTACTGCTAATTTATGAGCAGACAGAAAAAGTTGTTAAAATTCCTGTTTAATAGTCAATCACTTGAATTCTTCTGCACTGTCCCTTGGATCTCTATGCTCAGTCTCTTAAATTGACTGGCTTGGGAAAAATGATCTTTCACTATCTTTATGAACCTCAGGAACTAATGTGAGACCAGGTGGTTGATATGCAATTTTTAGCATTAAAAATGGGCAGCTCTGATTCAACCTCTTCTGAGGCTTAGCTGGGATTTTAAGGTTTGCAGCATTTTCCCCAACTGGTGAACACTGTATCATTTGTGTGCCTCCTCCTGTCCATGTATTTCTTTTAACTAAGCGCCAGTCCTAGGTTTGTCTCCAGCATGCCTCAATATCTGAGCCTGTTTCATTATATTATTTCAGAAATCTGCTGTGATTACTGCCTAATCCCTTTGTGCACATCTTTTGGTCTTCTCCTGCAAACAGGGATTAACCTTCTGTGGCATTTTTGATCTAGCTAGCAACGGAATATGTATCGCGTCTACTGCTGGTAAAAGTCTTTGCCCAACTGTGTGAAGTTTGCCTTCAGAGGTGCAAAGCACCTCCTTTCTCCCTCCTGTTGCACATACTGATCTGTGCCATGCCCTGGAAGACACCTCTCTCTTAGTGTCCTTGTCCCTGGTTGTCATTGTCTTGGGCAGAGCATTCTTTGTACAGTGTAACACTGGAAACTCAGTAACATGCACTGTAATCGCTCAGTGGTGGTTGATCATGTTACACATACACCCTCTGGCCAACAGAGAGCCAATGGGTCCTGCTGGTTAGTGTGCAGCAGGCACCTCCACTGGGCTTTGCTAGCAACCGGTTTGATGTGGGTGCTGTTCCCAGGTTACCTCCTGAAGCACCCAAATGCAGTGCTATGGTACTGGAGATGAGTACCCTTTATGACTTTCTAAAACACCGAATGCCAATTCTCAGACCTCCAGCTATTTCCATTATGCAGCAGTATATGCAAAGTGTCTCAAGGGTCTCTGTGTGTTTCAAATCTAAAACCAATAGGCTGTGCCTCTAATTATGATTGGAAGGTGCCTTTTTCCATTTGCATTTATTTAGGTAATTTCTACCCAGCTCTTTATCCTTTGAACTCAATCAAAGTCCCTTTGAGCTAAACAGATGATTTCACATAGGAAACATCAGTTGTGTATATTCAGTTCTATAGTCTCCTAGTTCCTTACAAAGCCTTACAGGTATTTGGATACTCTGCTCACACAATAGAATTAGAAACATACTTTATGAACTATCAGATATGTGTGTATTTACACACACACCCACCCCCTTAGAAAATTTTTTTAATCCTACACTTTTTAGCAGTCTGATTGTGTATTTGAGATGGTAAGGATGAAAAGTTTCTAGCAAAGGCCAGAGATGGAGACATAACAGGAAAAAGAAAACAAAATACAAAACACTGATCAAGAAAGCCATGAGAAAAGCCAAGAGAAAACTGAAAAGCAGTTATTTCCTACCTTCTATTTTTAAATGTTACGAATAACTTTTTAATTGGGGAGGGAGGAGTCTTTTATTTCAGATAACATAACCTTTACTATCACATTATGTTGCAGTGGCACTCAGTACCACTGAACTAGCTAAAGGTTTGTGAGGAGTATTTTTGTTATAAATCTGGAAGACTGTGTCTCTGTCTTATCATATTGCATCATCCTGAAACTTGACAACTTGTCAGTTGAGAGGCAATTATTTCTCTCAACACATTAAGAACATAAGTTACACTTTGAAGGTATGTAGTGCCATGAGAATATATGGATTTAGAAGAAACTGATGAAGTGGTTGGGATTTTTTGCTTTATTTTGCTCCAATTGTAAAACTAGAATTTGTTCTTAATTGAAAACGAAGTTCAACTGCATCTTTAATTTTCAAGGGAGGTAGAGAGGGAATGACACAGTCTGAACTTTGAGAACTGAGAAAACCCAGTGAGGCTGACCAGAAAATACTGTTCCATCCTATGAAAGAGAGATGATGTTATTTCCAGTTCACAGATTGCTGTTGATTTTGAGAGCAGCTGGTGTTAGAGGAAGAGGCTGAGTTTCCCAGTGATGACTCAGTAGATCTCACGAGCAGCAGGGAGAGCGGGTGCGAGGAGAGACAGGAGCAGTTGTTAGGAGCTGGGCAGACAAGAATATTAGCAGACTGTAGCTTGTTATTTTTACCTTGCAAACTCACAAGAAGAGTGAATATTTTGAAAAAGTGAGACAGAGACCAGGGAGCCAGGGGAGTGGAGAGGGTGTTTGGAGGGACAAACGGAGTCTGGGGAAGAAGAGATTTGATAATGTACCAACTTAAAGGAGCGCTATGAATCATTAATGAAATCTGTTTAAGAATTAGTATAAACCGTTTAACCAATTGAGAGTAAATGAACTGCAAATACAAAATTAAGACTAGTTCTTATTTCAAGCTAGTTGTTTATGTGAAGAAAGCTAAGTGACCTTGTCAAAGATGGTTAATTTTTAGCTCTTTATCCAAATTTAGCTTTAGGATAGCTTTAGGAATGCTGATTAATATAAATGGATGGTAACAGTTTTCTCATTCAAAATCTTCAAAGTATAAAAATTCTTTCTTTTCTACCTTGCTATGAAAGTGAATTTTAACCTTTCCTCTTTCCCGCTATACAAATGGAGAAAAATTAATTTGGTTTATTTCCCTGAAGCACACTTATTGGGAAAGATGTCGAGTTTTAAGATCCACGTTGTTATACTGGGGATGTCTCATTTGCTGCCTTGGAATCACAATGCTTTCCTCCCAGACCTCAGTTAGGTGACTAAGGTTATTTCTTACAGTATAGATGAGCCACATTCAATTACCTGGTCTACTATTCTCCTGTGTCCCAGTTGGACTTAATACACCTTTATATATCTTAAGAGTTTTTATTTCTTAAATTAAAAGATACAAATTAAGAGAAACGTGAAACACTAAAAAAAATCAAGTATTTATAGCTAGAACTTTAATTTCTCACAATCACATGACTTCTACAATTTACCTCCCTGCACTGCTGAAATGCATGAAAAACTGAAAGCAGACCAACACCATGATGTCTGTGCTGAGAGGGTGGATGGAAAGCAGAAACAGTTAGGAGGTGACAGGTTGCAGTGCCTAGGCAGTGAGGTCAGGGTTATCCCCGATGCATTAACTATTGTATCTGTATATATGTCTTGAAATCATGAAACTGTTTGCTACTGTTCCTCTATGAGTTCATAAGTATTATTTCCCTGCAGAAATAGTGGTCAACTGCTTCACGGAATGAGGAAAGCCTGAAGGCAATAAGTATGGTCTCAGCAAGCCTCTGGAGTTTATGGGTGCCTGGGGAAGGTGTGTTATTAGGTTGGTGAAAAAGCAATTGACATTTTTTTGTCATTGTAAACTGTAATGCTTATTTTGGATTAAACTTTTATTTATCTGTATCCAGGTAGTGTGCCATTTGAAAATGCAAAATTTACTCTGATTATTTATATTAGTGGTTTTGTTTTCACTATTTATTCTTTTTCATATTATGCTGTCAAGTTAGAGATGGAAAAACCCCCGAATTTGAGTGACTTTGTTGTCAGAGTTTAAAAGGGGATGTAAAGCAGCAGAAACTGCTAGAAATATCAACCAAGCATTTGGCCAGGGGATAGTCAGCAAACTTACAGCTTGCCATTGGTTCCAAAATATCTTGTCATGGAAATGAGGACCTTGAAGATAAGGAGGGTTGCAGTGTCCTGCTGTGATAGATGGCAACAAATTGAGTGTCAATACTTAACCAAGCCACACAAAACAGCTGGAGAGGTTGCAAAAGAACAAAATGTTGAACATTCAACAGTTGTCTGACATTTGTACCTGACTGGAAAGTAAAAAATTGGGTGTCACATCAGCTGAATGAAAACTAAAAGATTGCCATTACTAACTCTCTTCTGTGCTTCTTTTGCACAACTGAAATGATTCATTTCTTCATCACATTGTGATGTATGGCTAAAAGTGGATAAGTGATGGCATTCTGTTCAGTGGCTGGGCTAGGGTGAAGCACCAAAACACTTCCCCAAGCCAAAGCTGCATCAAAAGAAGGCTATGGTCACTGTTTGGTGGATGGCAAGTGGAATCATCCACTACAACTTTCTGAATCCTGGTGAAACCATGAAAAAAACCATTTTTTCTTCCCCCACAAAATCAACAAAATACACTGAAGCCTGCAATGTTTACATCCAACCGTGCTCAATCAAAAAAGGACCAATTCTTCTCCAGGACAACCCCAAACTATGTTTCTCACAAATGACTCTGCAGAAGCTGCATGAACTGGGCTACAAAACTCTACCTCACCCAGCTTATTCATCAGACCTCTCTCCCACTAATTACTTCATCTCCAAGCATCTCAACAACTTCCTGCAAGAGATGGTTTTCCACAACCAAGAAGCAGCTCAAAACACCTTGGATGAATTCATCAGTTTCAGGACTCCAGAATTCTGTGTTACCAGAAGAAAAAGACTTGTTTCTTGTTGGAAAAAAATGAGGAGACTCTAATGGTTCTAATTTTGATTAGTAACTATTATTCTAAGCTGAGATATACTGCTTTAAACTGATGGTTAAAAACAGCAATAATTTTTACACCAACTTACTGTTACATACATCATAAATGGTGCAGACATAAGACTTTTGATGAGTATGACAGCTAATACTTGTTTGCTTGACAGCTGGGACTTTCTTTGCTTGCTAGCTTCATCACTGGTGTAGAAGTCTTTCATACATACCTCATGTAGTATAAACACCAGATTGCCTCTCTGCCTGCCAAATTCTCTGGACACTGGTGCCCATGAAGTTCCTGTGAGAGTGCTGAGCAATCATGATGGCTTTCGCTATAGTACCATTTGTTCACAGGACACAAACGTGTTGAAACAGGAATGGTGTCTTAACAGTTCAGTGTCACACTGAGACTACCACTGTCACACTGTCAGTGTGATCTTATACCCTTACAGAGTGTGACACTGACCTGAATAGGGTTTAAAAGAAAGCCAGAGATGATTAATGAGAATGTTAACCTCATTCTTGGAGGATGGTTTTGATCCATGGATTCCTTTTCATGAGATGACAACAGCTAGAAGGAAGGAAAGAGAAATAATTTCTGAATTTTGGATTTTGTATCTACTAAGAACGTTTAAGCACTTTACAGTCAGGTTGCTTATATGATGGATTTGCTCCATGTTTCCCATTTACTGCACAAAGTTTCTACTCAGATTGTAACTCTGGAAATCTTCATATATTTTCAGGTCAAGCTGAAAGATTTTACAGTGGGATGGTGATGGTGAATGCAGATGACCCCAGGTATTGAATCTTAGCTTGTATTTAATGTGATCTGGAGAAAATAGTACTACAACTAAAGATAACCCCCCTTTTTTTGTGATGGCAAAATGAACAAATAAAAAAATATATTTGTCTGTTTCGTGTTGTCTTTTCCCAGTTTTTGTTTTATTGTAAATCACTATTTTTAAATAGGCAGTAATGGATAACACAAAATATGGAAGTTCGCATGGATGACTTGCAACCTAAAAGTAAGTATTCAGTCATGCTATATGTGATAATTTTCCACATAGAAATTTTGTGAAAAGATTGCATGTGTGAGAGATCTGTAAGAGAAATCCTTGTTTAGGCTTCAGCAGAACTCTTATGTCTTGATAAATTATCTTTAATTTGTGAACTTACCTGTGTAATGCATGGAGATATGTGATAGCCTATGGATCCAAATGGTAATTTTGCTGCTGTCTCTGACATGTTGATTTTTGCACTGCTTCATTCACAAGACTGTGAAAAAGATACATGACCAATGTAAGAAAAAATAGTTGATAACATGTGTCAGGTATCAAGGTGGGGAGGCCGCTTACATCAGTACTGAGGGATTTAAAAAAAATAAATCCCAAAATACGAAGACATTACTGGCTCTTATGTTGTTCCTTACTTTTACCTTTAACTCAGCGGAGGAATGGGCATATAGCATTTAAATGCCTTATTTTAGACCTCGTTTATCATCCCAGACTCTTCACAAAGGAAAACTTGGAAGAAGAAAGATGTTTGTGCATATATTTGCAGTTCACAGATATGCTTTCTCCTCAGATATGTTTACAGCAATGAGGGCACAATTGGAAAAATTATTACATTTTCCTTTTTTTGACCTTGTTATTGGTCTTAATTAAGTATTATTATCCTAGAGCAATAGAATTGCTTCTTCCACATATTTGTAATGCCTAGCAAAGCTTAAGTCTTACAAAGATTCTGAATTCCAAAAATACCCATTTTGTAGGCTTTTTTTCTCCCACTAGTGTTATAAGCAGGTTTTGACCTTATGGGACAGAAGAAATGATTCAGTTGAGCCCAATGGTTTCTTAAGAGGTTATGAAAGGTTCTTCCTTTCCATGTGCACTTAAGAAAGCTGTGGGGAAGGAGGGAGGGAGGGCGGCTCACAAACCTGTGTGTGCCAATTTTTATACATTTTTTTTTTTAATCAGAAAAAAAAGGTTTCTACTGCCTTGGGAAATCAAAGTTAATTAGTACACTGGGTTTGAACATAGAAAATGTACACTGCAGAAAGTACAAAGATTACTTACTGAGCAGTACACGCCAGGTGGCTAAGAAAAGCAAGTTTGTGTCAGTTGATGTAAGTTGAGTTTACAACTGTTCGTATATTCAGGGAAAAATTTTCAGAGGTCTACAGATTCTCTGGACTAGTCTGTTGCCTTGGAAACTGCACTCAGTAAATTAGGGAAAGGGGAAACCATCGTTATTAGATATGTAGTTTTTATGATTATTACTGTAATTTTTACAATAAACATCCAAATCAGAACCTTACCATTCACTTGACAAACATTTCCATGCTTGTACAGCTCCTTTATGCAAGCAATGCATAGTTGCGTAGGAGGTTAAATATTAAACAAAAATATTCTTTTGAAAGTGTCTCAGAGTATATGTTGCAGAAATAAAATCTCTTCCTCTCAGTATTAATGACTTACTGTGTCTACCTTACACGCAGAGTGGGATACTGGAGGAATGGTTGAATCTCTCCCTCCCAAATATGGCATGGTTGAAAAAGTCAAAGGAGAATAAGGATTGTCTGAACTCTTATAACTCTAATATTTTTTTTATCCTGTAGGTGTCCTCAGGTTTTTTTGGCAATTGTATTTCTGAAGAGTGTAAGTTTAAATTTTTAGAATGGGTATATAGCAAACTGATTTAATTAAAATGTGATAAAGCTCAGAGCACTGACTTTTGAAGTTGTTGAAATAGAATATTTAGTCAGACCAGGCACTCCAGACACTGAAACTTGATTTGCATGCCATTTGAAATAAGAGTTTGGAAATATGCTAAGAGCATGAGATCATAAATGTATCATTTTGAACCACCTTTGAAAAAAGGAAGAAAACAAGATATGTTAAAACACTAAACACTATGTCTTACTTCAACTAATTAACAAGATAAAAGGTAATTGTTTTTACAGACCTTAGTTCCTCTGGAGACACTAAGTAGGACATCATTTGTATTGACAAGAATAGGGAAAATGAAGGCAAATGTACAATCTTATTGAAATGACATACTTGTACAGAGAAGGTGAAAGGGCCCCTCACCACAAGAAGGATGTTGAGGCTCTGGAGTGAGTCCAGAGAAGAGCAACAA
>WAAB01009307.1:30866-71806 GCA_013389865.1 Piaya cayana
AGGGACATGGTTTAGTGTTTGATAGGAATGGTTGGACTCGATGATCCGATGGGTCTCTTCCAACCCGGTGATTCTATGATTCTATGATTCAAGTGAAAATGAGTTTCAGGGAACTTCTTACCTTTGTTAAAGCCTCACGAGGCATTTCTTCTAAAACATAACTGTCAGCATCTATTTTCAAGAGCAGTCATGTCTCTACATGGCAATGGGCAGATCCAGTATCTGATCCCACTGTCCCAGTCACTGTTTCCAGGTCTGGTCCTCCAAGATGCACTGTGCATGGTCAGACCAGTCTTTCATGTTTGCTGTCCTTTTCTGACACCTGACTGCTTCATTGCAATACCTCAACTTGTGTCCAGCAATGGCTTTGCCGTCTGCACACTCAGGAGAGCTGGAGGTTTCCCAGAATTTGGTTCTGAGGTCTGGTCTCTCTGCGTTTCCTCCAGCCGGGCTATTGTTTTTTAGCAGTGTACTGAATTCTTTAGCTTTAAATGTGTTACCTTTAAAACTGACTTTACAATGTTGGTTTTGGACTAGCAGGAAGAGAAACTGCAGTTTTTATATTTATGCATGTGTAGCAGGAGACCCAGGATCTTACTCAGACAAGTTTCTATGAAGAAACTCACTGAAAAGCTAATCATTTTTCTGGTACTAAACCCATTCTTTCTCAGGGGTTAAATGTTGCAGTAGCTGTGGGTAGTGATCTCTCTGTCAGGGTTTTCCAGACATGGTTTCTGCTTAAGTGTCAACGTGTTGCTGGACAGTGAATGCTCCAATCCATACTAAAGTTTATTTTCCAAATCAAATGCCATTGTGGAATTACAAGTTGACACTGGCATAATATCCAAACTGTCACACATGTGTACAAGAAGTAATGACATGAGACACACTGCAGTCTTCTGGACTGGAAGGGTTTATTTTTGTCTCTGTAATTGGGATAAACTAGGAAAATTTGGTATTCATTGCCACCGAGTTTCCTCCTCAACTCCCTAGTGGTAAAGATTTACTCAACTTGGCTGTTATTGTACTATATTTACTTGCACGCTCTCTATATTGTCTTTCTTTGCCTAGAAGGGATTCTTATTTTTTTCTGCATTCAGGAAATTTGTGTTATAAGAATCATGAAACTGTTTTGTTAGATAGGCACTGAACATGGGCTTTTCCATCCAGTTCTACCAGTTGTCCAGTGTTCCCCAGCAGATCATTTAGTAGTGTGACTTATTTGTTATGTGTAATTTATTGTATCATGTTTTTTCCCATGGGAAATTTGTATAAACATTGCAAATGCTTTCATGTGGTAAGACGTTAATGTTTGTAAATATCTCTTATTTAAAGATGTGTTTGAAAAGGTGGCTTTGAGAAGAGTGCCGGCTTTCTTCCTTGGCTGTTCTGGAAATTTGTTCCAGGGCTACTATTGTTATCCTCCTAGGACCCTCATTTGCTGCCCAAGGAATCTTACTGAACATAGCTACTAACATACACAATACAGTTGTTTGTGCTTTTAGAGATCTTTTGAAAATGTGTTTTAACATCCAGGTCTACTGGGTATTTTCAAGATAAGGTCTGACAACTTTTGGATAGTTTGGTGTTTCCATGTATCCCTGCTGGAACATCATGCTCAATAGTCCATGGACTAGCCTCATAATATAATTTTGTAAAGGTAGACAAAAGTCACTTAAGTCTCTAATTAGAAATGACTTAGACTTCAGCAAACTCAAGATGTGTCAGTATAATCCTTTGAATATACCAGAACAATTAGTGAAAAATTGCTCTCAAACTTGAATCCAGGTGCCATGTTCTTTTTTGAAATCTGTATTCTAGCTTTTGTGTGTTACGTTACAAGTTTTCCTCACATTTGATGGTAACACCTAAAGCAAAACTCCTCCTTGCTTTCAGAAAAAAAGAGTACTTTATAGATCACTGTGTCTCCAATATTAACTGTTTAATGAACTAAGAGTTGTACATAGCTTTCTTGTTCACAGTGTTGCTCCTTTGAAACAGCTTCTCAGTTTATGATGGAGAATTTCACAACTGATTTAAGGTTTCATTTTCTAGTGCCATGATGTTTTCTTTTAAGCTTTGTTATTATGCACCTCTGGGCAGGTATGGATAGGTCTTATTCCAGCGTGTTTAATTTCTTTTTGTTGAATTATTTATTCTGTCATATCTTGATGATGGGGCAGATATCTTTAGGAATTTCTTTTTAACATTTTTTAAAATTATATGAAGCTTTTAAGGAATAAGATTCCAAAGCTGGAGTAAAACCCCTCAGAAATGATTCCTTGTACTTGGAGCACATATAGAGTAGTCATAATTATGTGAATCAGCCAATGCTGATTATGGGGAAATGAGAATTGAACATGAAGTGAAGTATTACATTGAAGAAGAATACAGGGACATCTTATTTTTCTTAACTTCTGAATGAAAAGAATAAACACGGGATTAGGAAAAAACCCAGTATATCTCTCAGCTGGCTGAATTCTTTTCTGTAAATGCTTATATTATTTCTGGGCTACATAAGCAGCAGTTGTTTGCAATCAAAGTCAGTTTTATCCAAGACATCTAGTCCCTGGCAGGTCTGTAGCAATAAAACCATTACACTTAAGTTTTATACTCTGTTTAAACATGTTCTAATGCTTGGAGCGCTCATCTGTTGTTCCTAGAATGATTTTCAGATTACCCTATTTTTCACCTCCCTTATTCTGGAGCATCGTAATTCATTCATTAAAGAAGCAAGGGTTCAGTCTACCTGAGCATCAATCGGGGTCAAATATAAACATTTACTTAACTGAAAGCTCATTTTTAATCTTGATTTAATTATAGAAATCGAACAATGGGATAATCCAATCTACTCACTAGTCTAAATAATTCAAGTCACTTTATTCAGATTCCTAAGAAGTGGCTGTCAGCAGTCTGGGATTTGAAATAGCAGGTATTGCTCTTTGCTTAACAAAACACAGATAACTGACAGCCCCTTCAAACAGGGAATGGTTCATTTTGTGATGGAAAACAGATAGCTTGGTTGGGAATAATATTTTGTATCTATATGCAGGATTAAATCCCACACAGAAGCACAGACAGATGAAAAGATTGTATTGTTAGTCTCTTTTTCCTGCAGTAAAGCTGAATATTTCACAGACCTCAAGAGAGTAAGGCAAGTGACTGGTTAATGCATTGATTTTATTTGATGTACCTCATAACTATTTTTGAATGTAGAGCTGCCTTCTTTAAACACAAGCAGATTCTTGCTGTGATTGAATAGCTTTCCCCAGTAGGAATCTTGATAGGAGCTGAGCATGTCAGAGAACAATATACCTTCAATATGGGTAAGTAGTATTCCTGACATAATCAATAATCGAAGTACTCAAGAGCTAGGCAATCTTCTTCAGCAAAGACTGTCTTTGCCTGTTTCATCAGTTATAGTAAAGGCTTACTTTCATGGGTTTATTTAAAAAAAAATCATTTCTTAAAATACTTTGATATGCATATTTTCAGAAGCTAAGATTTGCATTCTTAAAGCTTGTAATCCATGGAGAGAACTCTCTTAGCCAGAGTAATCAGACAGTTCTTGGGAGCCTATTAGCCCATCTCTGTGCTATCACGGTATCACAATGGTGTGTTCTTCAGTATCTGCCATTTGTAAACCTGCCAGCATCTTATTGCATGAGATGTCAATAAAACGTTTCTGGGGCTGCTGCCAAATTGAACCGCTTCATGGATTTGGCCCTTTTCCTCCTCTCTGGTTGGTGCTTTCCGAGATCACTGCTGGAGATCAGCCCAAGTGATACACACATCTCTGTGCTCAGCAAGGATGGAGGCACACATGTAAGGCATTTTATTTGTCCAAATGATTTCCAGATGCGTGGGAAGCAGCATTTTACACATCATCCTTCTGAGTTGATATGTTCATTAGCCAATTGATCCAACAGCAACTACTTAACATGTGACACCACCATCCCCCCTCCAAAGGAACTGTTAAACTGGTGGGCTGACTGAACTCCCACTGAGTTTATATGGAAAATGATTTGGAAAATATTTCAGAGCCCAAATTAGTTAAAAAGCAATCTATGCATTTTGAAAGCTGCACTGAAGGGAAATACAATATTTTTGTGTTCTTGTGGTGAAAAATTATACCTGAAGAGATATTTAAAGTTGAAACAACATGCAGGAGGAGAGCAGGTGGCATGCAGACTTTGAAGAGCAGTTCTGGATTCTTCAGCAAAACTCCTGCTGGTGGCAAGAGCCCTTTTATTGGCAGGTGAAGAGGCTTCAGCCTTGATCCAGCCTCTGTCCAAAAGGTGTTCCCATTTAAGTGGGGCTGATTGCACTCAGACTTGCTTGGTCTAAAATATAATTGTCCAAAGCTAGAAACACTAGTCAATTGAAAGATTAGTGTTTCTAGCTTTGGACAATTATATTTTAGACCAAGCAAGTAAACCCTCAATTTCATATAATCACAAAATAATTTAGTGTGGAAGGGTCTCTGGAGGTCACCTGGCTCATTTTCCAGTCAAATTCTTAAGATGTCTAAAGATGATTCTTTCACAACCTCTCAGGTCTTCCCCATTGCTTGCCTTAATGTGAAAAATTTAGTTAAATCACAGTTGCATTATCAGAAAAGTGCATCATTCCCACATTAATCCATTCTAAGTCTCTTTCCTGTCATCCGAGAAGTTAAGCAGGAGGGCTAACTGGGTGTAAATGAGCCTTGCAATATGACTGTAATCTAGACTCAGAAGGCTACTTGATCATATACACTCTCTCTTTCCTATTTCAGCACAGGATATTTCTTATTACATAGAAGTCCATGTTAAGTGCATGCATTTTCTTATTTAAGCCACTGTAAGTGAATCTCTCATAGCTGCATCAAGATTCCTAAAAACCCCATTAAAAAAAAATTCTGCATTGGAAGGGACAAAAAAGAATAGTTTTTAAGAAAGCAAAATAATTTGAAGTGATTTTTTTTTTTAGAAATCTTAATAAGTATTAGAGATTTGATATATATTTAAAGAAAGGTTGGTCTTGAAAGCCCAATTTTTAGTGGTGAGAATTTGGCAAACACATTAAAGAAATGAACAATTACACATGTATTCATGCATAAGTGTTTGCATAATATTCTGTTAGAGAAATGCAATATCAACAACTAAATTTAAGGGACCAGCATGACTCCAACCATATTTCTGCTAAAGGACTGGAATGTCCTTGTCAGAAAGCATAGGATGATTCCAGGTCCAACAGTACAGTTTGAGGATCATAATGGGAAATACAACCATGTCTGAAATTATTTATGTGTTTTTAGACTTTTTTTCCTAGTAAGATGATTGACGTATCCACAATACAATTGCATATAGTTAAAGGTAAGTGTCAATCACTTTCTGCAATGATTGAGTAACATAATATTGTTTACAATAAATTAACTGTAAGAAACACCTAAATTGTTTCCTTAAAACTATAATTATGTAAAGTGTAAGTGCTTTATCTTAGCAAATTCAAAGTTCCCATTCTTGCTCCTGAGGGGTCAAAAATAAAGGAGAAAGAATATTCAGTTTTTGGGAATGGGAAGACTTGGTTCTAGGGAAGAAAGTATTACTAAAAGGCCTAGAAATTTCACTTAATATTGCAAAGCAAACAAGAAACACTTCTTTTCCATTTTTTTCATTGCTGGTCAGAAATAGGGACTTGCTGATGACAACTATTTCTCTCCTGGTGAGTGTGTAATAATTCTTAAGCCAGTTCTGTGAGCCTAATAACCACATCAGTCAAAGTACTTGAAAAGGAAGCCACCCACATTTACTGAAGTGTGTGATGAGATACAGGGGTTATGAATGAGTCTCAAGTCCCATCTGGAAAACAAGCAGCTTACTGTTTTTTTTTTTAAGATAACCAGAATCTGGAGGAGTGAATGCAAACATGTAACTCTTCTGTCCATAACTGCCATTTTTATGACTACTTCAAGGCTTTCTGACAAACTGAAATTGAATTCACCTGGGATTTATGAATTGTGACAGATTAATACACTGAATGCACCAAAATAACAATATTGACCCCTGCAACAGACTCACTGGAGTCAGTGTGCACACCTTTTCATTGCTGAACTGATGATCTGCAGAGACTTGCAGAGATTTAGATGATTTTGCTGATAGGCTGAAATAGCATTAAAGGTTTCTAGATGAAACCTGATTGAACGAGGCAGGCAGTGGCCCTGAAATGAAGACTGCATCTCCTGTCTCTAGTGATGGAGACAGGAGCTAGCTGGTTTGACCACAGGAGCAATGTCCAACACATTTGTTACTGCTGGTAGCAAAAGGCTTCATCGGTGGGGGATGGTACCTATTGTTACAGGTTATGTCCTTGTCCACTCCATTCTCTGGTGATCTCCTCTGCCTCTCAGACACAGATTGCCTCCTGGCAAGCTACAGCCCTGGCTGTGGTCTTCACTCCCTCTCTGCCAGCCTGCCTTGGATGCCAATCCTGGCTGATACATGGTGGGATTGTGCAAGGGAAGCAGGCAATAAATGTTACTTGGGGTGGGAGGAGAGAGACAGGTCTGCATGTTGACAGCAGTTGACTTATGTAGTTGAAATTCAGACTGGAATAAGAGCTTTTCTACCAAATTAAAAAGAAAATACTAAAATTTTAATAACTGGTTTGTTTTTTTAAAAAACTGCAATCTTTTTCAAAACATCAGTCTCTTCTTCTCACTCCCATTCTTTTCAGGGTCAGTCATTCATATTAGAGAAAATACACAAAATTCTTCATGGCTCTTAGATGAAGGCGCGGTTTGTCTGCTTTGGTTGGTGGCCTTAACTTTCTTTCTTATTTTTCTATCTAGTTTCTGAGGAAACTGTGGTCCTGGGCACTCTGAACTTAACAGCCAGAATATAAACAGACAATGAAAATGTAGAGCAAAATCTGTGTAATTGCTTATACAAAGCACACTCTTGTGAACTGTGTTTCTGCGAAGGTAAAAATCAAAGGGGAAGCTTGAATGCATGTTTTGTGTTCAGTGGAGGAAAAACTTCTTGCCAATATTCAGACCTGCCTTCTTCTTGGTGATGCCCCCCAACTCTTTTATAGTCAAGTATTCTTCCTTCCTCCACCTTTTCATTTTTTCTGGTCTCCCTCCTGTCCTTACCTGAATATTCTGCTATTTGAGCAGCAGTTGGAGGAAGTCCTAACTCTTCCATGTTCAAAAGCCAGCATCTGTGCCACAGGTTTACCATTGTTGCAATAACAGCATCTCAACTGATTTATTCTTGCTCTTGGCTTGCTGCAAGATTTTCATTGAGCAAGGAAAACGGATTTTTTACGTGTTATTTTTAACATGTTCCTCACCTTGCAATTCATATTATCTGAAGGAGACAGGATGGGTGCCAAGAAGTACAGCAGCAGGTATGGAAATAGATGCAGAGCCCTAGAGCCTTCCTGCAATCCTGGCTGCTGCCTCCTTGGTGGGGGTGGCTGGAGGCCCCCTCACCTGCAGCAGCTGAATCACAGCTGGGTCTGAGATGTATGAATGGGCTCGTGAGAACTAATCTATTTGGAAGGACATGTCACTACAGATTTTAAAAAGGCTACAGTTTGAGGTATTTAAAAATTCATTGAATAAAATCCTCAGTGAACAGTCCAGTTTTAGAATATCTAAATATATTTTGTTTATCTAATCAAACCTAGGGCAATAAATAATTTGTTATTCCATTCCATTTACTTAAGCAGCTAGTGTGGAATAGAAAATCTGTGGTCAATGTAATTACCACGTCACACCTTTAGGTGCATCTAGTCTTTTATTCATTAAAACCCATGTTTCAGGTTTTTTTTTTAACCCTTGTGAATTATTTTTTTTGGCTAATTAAAAATATTGTTGTTGAGACTAACCTGGAGTTACATAAATCGATAACTGTGCACAGTAAAAGAGAACAAATTGTACCTCTTATTTGCATAATGGACAGAATCTAAAATGAATTCCTCAGGTTAATGAGGGTCCTTGGGGTTGTTTGTCAGGATATACAGCCTCCTGTGACACCAGTATGCCACCAATTGAAAAGCACTGCTCAGAGGAGAAAAAATCAGGAGCAAGCTGGTTGAGGGACTCTATACTGAAGCTTTTAGCTTTAGTGCATTGATTTTTGGCTGCCTGCATTGAGATCCAGCATAAGCTGAGGATACAAATTCAGATTTGCCCTTGCTTTGAGGTTCAGACTTGTTTCTAATCTCAGCTGGGGATTTAGCTAAGATGCAGCTGAGTTCCCAAGTTTCTGTCACATTGACATGAGGTTATCTTTTTCTTTCTCAGAAAGAGAACAGTGCTCCCCAGAGGGAAGGAAACACAAACACCCTGCAGGGATGCAGGGGGTTATGCAGCTCTGTTAACTTAGAAGAGGTCTGCATGTTAGGTTAGACATTCACGGGGCCAAAAATGCTAGAAGCAGGCAGTTATCACAGCATTAAAATGCCTCATATTTCCTATTCTGTTTCTGCTCCATTACCTTTATCTTCTTATTCCAGGCAGTTAGCTTTCTCTTCCTCTTATTACCTTACTGTGAATCGGTAGTGTGGCTGGAGGAGCAGAGGGCACTGTCACAGCTGCCCCTGCCTGCATGGGGAGGAAAAAGAACAGGAGGAACCCTGCTTTTGCTGGAGTGCAGCTTTGAAGCAGCTCCGTACGAATGATATTAGTTTTGGAAGCTTGTTGTGTGACTGTAGTTTGAGGCACTTTTGTGAAGATGGGAAGAGGTGGATTCAAGGCAGAAGGGAAGGCCTTTTAATTCCCCATGCAGTGTAAAATTTCCTGGTCCAAATCAGCAGGAAGCTGGTGATATTCAAAATTCAACTGAGGATAGAAAAAAAATTAAAAGTTTTTCCATAAGCTTTATTCTTGATAATAAATTGTATTAACTGAATTTTACCTGAACTATTCAAAAGGTCACAAAGTACTGAAGAGGGGTCACTGATACAAAATTTAAATGACCTATTGGCACATTTCATCAAATGTGTGACAAAAATTACAGTGAATCAAACACAGCATTACGACTTCTTTTTTTTCTTCTATCCTGTCTAATATGCATCTTGAATATTGCAACAGAAGAAATCATCTAATTTAGAGTGAAATTCTGAAGGAATGAAAGCCCAGTGACCAAGTGAAGTAGTTTTTTCCAATTTACAATAAAGTGACTTGTGGAGACTGGGGCTATTATTTCTTTCTTATGCTCCAAGACACTACTTGGAAACTTATCTATAGTACAGTTGTTGCCACATGTAAGGTTCCTGTTGCTGGTGCTCTGATGCCACTTCCCTCATCAGTACAGCATGTTTCTGGGAGTTCAGAAGCAGTTAGGCTTTTTTATCAAGTGAAACAAATTTAATTATCAAATCTATCAAGGCTTGGGCATACCAACTGCTATATGTTTATGACTATGGGTACTGGCAAGTTATCTGACAATATGGGATGAAAACTATTGGTCTGATTGATAGAAAAAATTCAGATTTGGATCCTGTGTGTGCCTCTGTCTTCTGTATATACTGGATGACCTTCAGCACAGAGGTCAAGGCTAAGCCATGATGAGATGGTACAAAGGAGCAACAGGTTTCATCAAACTGACAAAGCAGAGAAAACCCAGCCCTTTCAGATCCTGACACAGGAGGCAGAGCTGCAGCAGGATGAAGAGCAGGGCCCTGTGAGCTTCACGGACAAGCCCTGTGAGAGGAGCCATCTCTAACATTGCCCTGCAGTTTCCTGAGACCAACTCTGCTCTCTTGCACTTCCTGTGGGAGGCACAGCTGCTCTTACTTGCTATGACTCTCTGAAATATTCAGCATGGAAAGGTCACAAACTGCTGATGAAGAGCTTCTAATGGGCATTGGGAGGGTAACAATTAAGGAGCCCTTCAAGAAATAAATCTGGTCTTCAGTAATTGTCTATTTCAGCTTAAAGCAAAGAAAAGGCCACACAAGAAGCTACCAAAAGAAATAATATATTGAAGGAAAGCATTTTGTGCATAAAAGGGAAATATTTTTGTTACTTCTGCTGGAATATATAAATCAGTGTAGCTAAGTAACATCTGCACTATCACGTTGGGCACTGGTCTTTAGATCAGAGTCTTCAATCCTTAATTTGTGTGGAAAATATGCTGTGTTTTTGCTGTAGATATATTGCTTTTCAGACCATGAATCCTAAAGTAGGAATGGTAAGTGAAATGCAGTTCCAAAATTACATATTTTGTATTAAAGAGGTTTTTTTTAACTGACTGTAACCAAATAATGTGTGAAATTTTTATTCTTAAAGAGTATAGATTAAATGTGAAGGATACTTTGCAAAACAAACTTTAGTTTTAATTACTTTTGGTTATGGAAATGTATTTTGTAAATAATGACTGTAATGTCATTTCACACTTCTAGTGTAGTGTTCCTCCAGGGAGGAAGTAGAAAAACCATTTGGTTATTTTCCTGCCCTTTCTGTTGCATCATCATGACGCTGCAGGACAGTGTCCTTGTTGCTGTTTCTTGTAGTAAGTGAACGTGAAAAGTATTTTTATGCTAATAGGCCTTTTACCATAATTTGTCTTAAGATTACAGTTGCAAACGATACTCTCCTGGTACCTGCTTCCATGAACTGCACCCTTAAATCAGATGTCATTTCTCCTTCTATCCACCTATCTTGTCTTTAACCATACCTAAAGGAAATAGGACAGTAAGTATTCACTTTATTCATTATCATAAAAATCTGACTTGTTGAAAGAAATGTGACTTCATAAAACAGCAAGAATTCTCATAAGATGCTGTGTAACTGAAATTGTACATAATACCACTCCAAAACCCCATGAATCATGTAAAAAATTAACTCAGAGTGAATAGGAATGATGAGATGAGGCTACGATGTATGCAATAAACCTTGAGTCACAGGAGATGTGTATATTACACAGGTAACTTGGGCTGTCAGACTGCTTTTAGTCCTAAACCCCATGCAGAACAGCCTACAGCTGGAGTTTGAGACACCTTAAACCCAGACCAGTTCACAAACACCGAAGTTGCTTTTATGGGGTTTGGGATCCTCATGCTATTTGCCTCCTAATGTGCCTCCTGCAATATCCATCGATGGCTGCTCTCTGTGGGGTCTGGGGAAGATGGACAGGGCACCTTGGCAGGAGGAGCTGAGGGATGTGTTGCTTTACAGGCAGCTCGGGGAAAAGGTAGTGCGCAGCACTTGAGGAAGGGATTTCAGCAGAGACATCAAACCTGGATGGCTGAGCCTGAAGGCTGCAGTCTCAGCAGCATGCTGGTGGGTGAAAAGCTGGAGGTTGCTGGCCTTCTGTCTGGCTCAGTCAATCTGACCACTAAATGTAGCTGAAAGATTAAGGGCTATTAAGTTCAGTCTTACAAGTTTTGGTCAAGTACCTATAGACAATTAGATTCTGAAAGCACATTCAAGGAAGGTGCGTTTTTCACTCATGTTTTTGATATTGAGCTGATTATTTACATCCAGTAAAGTCTTGAAATGTGTCAGGGGAGGAATTACTGACCTAAAAAGGGGGAGCTGAGTCTTTTCTCTGTTTCAGTGCTATGAATAGAGCCTTACCCCCACCTCAAATAAAAAAAAAAAACAACAAAAAACCAAACCAAAAAACCAACAAATCTCAAACCAAAACCAACCAAACAAAACCACATGAGTCAGTAGATTTATCATGCTAGTTTAAGAGGTCTATCTGTTCTTCTATATATAGAGAATACTTATTAATATTAAATAAGAATTTTATCATATATAGAGAGCACTTGTTTATTTAATCTGCTGTAGATGCATATGTTTATATTTCTGGGTTTTATTATTTTATATGCGCTTTATACTGTGTAATAGCTTTCTTCAAACAGGCTATTGCATCTTGCCTATGATCTATAAAGCTAAGAATTATAGAACAATTCCTGGGGATTTGTAGACTACTAAACACTGAACCCTACTGTAGAAACTTAGTGAATTAAATTGCCCCAATGCCTGTGGTTTTGAGAGTTTGTAAGCCTTCATTTTACACCAAAAGAAAGAAAAAGACACATTAAGTAAAGAGAAATTCCACAAGCTAAAGGCAGCAGAGCTGCTGCTGTGTTTTACCTATCATTCTTCAAAAGGTGTTTGATCCTTAGATAAAACATTTATTTAATACTTTAAAGATTTCAACTTAAGATCTTTTTTTTTTACAGTAAAAATCCTAATAATATGTCATAATTTTACTTCAGTTTAAAACTTCTTTCAATAACTAGAGCTAACTATTCACCCTAGGCATTCAGTAACAACAATGGAACACAGAGGAACTGGGGAATCAGAGAATAAGAGGATGAAATAAGGGTAGGGGAAATGAGATAGAGGTTTATCATCATTTTAGATATTGGATTTAATTCTGAGGTCGCTGACTCTCTACTAGCATCATGAAAAAGATAATCTTTTTATGTCATTGATAGGCAAATTGTAGGAAATGCTGAATGCAGGGCACAGAAACTAATTAGAAAAGGAATTAAAAGATGAAAATGTCCTTTCAGATCCAAAATAATGTTATTGGATAAACTAAACTTCTGAGCCTTTTTCTACCTCTCTCTCTTTTTTAAAATTTTTTTAATTTTTTTTTCATCAGTTTGTAGGAAATGGAGCAAAGCAGAGCAAACAGAAAAGTGGCAAGGTGTTAATTGAGACCTGATAATTAAAGTGAAGCATAGTCAAGGAACAGATATCCTTCCAGCTTTCAGCATGAAACTCATGATGGATACCACCTGTGGACTCTGAGCTTTGTTGTGCTAACCCTAGGAAGCCACAGAGAGAGCCCCAGTGGCACACAAGTCTGTGCCTGAGAATAAACATTAGCAGGTGGGGAGATTCACGAACCCAATTTTTGTTTATTTGGTCTTTTTCATATTTTCTGTCTCTGTCTTGATGTCAGGTCTATTGATAGGTACAAAATGGAAAGGATGTACTCCCTTAGTGATTAAAAGTGTGAGTTAGCAAGCACTGGCTGTGGGGTAATGGCAAAAGAGTCTTGTGCCAGTCTCGGTTGAATGCTGAGAGATTTAATAGATTTAATGAAAATAGATGCACACTAATTGAATTCAGTGATATAGTAGATGAAATTAGAGAAGTATAAAATTAGGCCTAAGATAGGGACTTCTATTTTACTTTTTATCAGCAATCTGATTTGCTAGAGTCAGAAGCTCTTTCAGTCTGTTGGAAATGGAAAATAACCCAAAACCAAAGAACACACACTGCAAAACTAAGAGCCACTTTCCTGTTTTGTTTTTACAATAAAACCGCTTTGCAAAAGATTCACAATATTCTAGAAAATTAAGAGTTTGAGGACCATCTTAGGTTGAATTTTGTCTATTTTTTTTTGTTTTAAGTAAGATTACTTGGATTTTGAGTGTCTAAGTTGCTGTTACCCTGACTGAAGATGACAGTCTCTTTCTACAGCTAAAATATTCAGAAGTGTAATGAAGTCTGAGACAATACAATTGTGACCTATTCTCTGGATTTTGTTGTAGGCTCAAAGGGTGGTTAGACTCCCCTTCTCCCCTCCGTGATCCCACTGCTTCAAATAAGTGTGGTTTATGGAAGGACCTAAATATAGGAAGGGATGAATTTTACATGCAGATTATTAAACT
The DNA here is from genome assembly GCA_013389865.1 of Piaya cayana. NCBI lineage: Eukaryota > Metazoa > Chordata > Aves > Cuculiformes > Coccyzidae > Piaya > Piaya cayana. Next base: position 44,499 of record WAAB01009307.1, read on the forward strand.
TAAGGGACAATGCAGAAAATAAAATGGATATGAAAGTGAGAAGTTCCTAAAGGGGAGAAAGGATGCTTTAAAATGAACAGAGCAGATAGAGAGCAAGGGTGTAGGTATGTGTTGTGTATTTCTGGGCCTTGGATTTAAAAGAACTGTGAACTTGAAGCAGAGGATGAAGTGTTTGATTTGAATATAAATGTCTGTCAGGGTGTGAGCAGCATGAAAGGGATAATTTTAGCAGTATGTTCTTGAATAGATTGGTTTGGTACAAGCTGAGGTATAAGTAGGCTGGACAAGCTATAGCTGAGATCAAGGATGAAGAGGGGAATAAAAGCCATGAAAGGCAGGAGAAACTAACTGATGTGCAAAACAAGTCGTGCTGAAGCATGTACCACTTTCAGAAACACCTGCAATACCTGCATCCTGTGTTGTATATTTGGTATATTAGGTTTTGGCATTGCAAAGAGAAATTTCACTCTGGATATATTCTATGGTATACATAAATTGTCTTCTGCTGAAATATCTGACCAGGTAGAAAAAGTTGGCTTGTATTAAAAATGAGCTTTAGCAATCAGCATAAGGAGTCTGAGCTTATGGCAGTGTGTCCAAGAAGAAAGCAAAATATATCCAACATTTTCTAGATCCAGCAGCAGACTTGCAGCAAAGATTTTGAAATTATTTTTCAGGCCTAGTCCCTGCTTGTGCAGTTGAAGTAATATGTCAAAATGTAAACAACAATTAGTGAACTAAACAAAACAGTAAGAAAAGTGTCTAGTATTTTTTTCCTCTTTTGTAACAAACGTGTTTAAGGTTTCCCAGTGACAAATGATATTAGAAGGGCATACTATACAATGAAAGTCTAGCAGTCATAGGTGAGCGCTCAGAAAGGGAGTGCATTGTAAAAGAAGGATCTTTCCAGCCAAATCATTTGGCAGATTTAATATTTTTCTCCAAAGCTTCAAAATTTTTTGTAAGTCATGCTACACAGAAATTTAGATTATCTTTTATCCAAAAAGAAAGAAAGAAACAAAAAAATTATTCATTTACTTCTAGATTTTTCTTACTTCATGGAAAATTTAAAATTATGGCACTAGCTTCACTAGGGGCAGGAATGAACTTCAACACACCCTTTCCACCTTCAGATGGAACATTTGCAATTTTAATAGTTAATATAAATGTTTCCAGAATCTAAGTCCTTACTTTGCATTTAACAGAACCTATAAAATCCCACTAGAGTCTTTATTTGTTTTTATGTATAGTATGGTTTTCATACTTATTAACCAAGTAATGAATGACAATTTATTTTTGACTGAGGAGATGCAGGTATTAAAATCACCAAAAATGAAAGAGGCTCAATTATAATGTATTGAAATTAACATTATTTCTGTATTATGTGCATTTAAGTACACTCCCATTATATACCATTCACCATAACTGGATGTTTTTTCCAACTCTTCAGTATTCCAGCTGATGTGACTTAATTGTATTTTTTCATGAAGCACTTAGAAATTGAAAATACTAAAATAATTACTCTACCTTACACTACTGGCTGTTATCCTATGTACTCATCACATTTCAGGTCTTGGATTTTGCCGGCAAGTGTCAAATAAAGTGTAATCGCATATATTTCATTCTAAAAATTCAGATATGCTTTCTGCATAAAGTAAAATGAATGGGTTCATAATTTTGAATGAGCTATCCTATTAGAACTTATCTTCAAGGATATAGCATTATATCTTTCCTTGCTGAAAATAATGAGATCTGGTGTGAAATATCTAGCTAAAATTAAATTTCAGTAAATAACCAGGGAATAGAAAATGTGTCTAACTTGTGGCTTCTCTCCTCAGTAATTTTTCAAATGGCAAAAATAATTTATTTTCACTCAGAATTTTGATGCTGGTTAGGGCCAGAAAATTGACTAGCTTTCACTGATGAACAAATATGTGAGCAATTTTGAAATTTGAAAGTCTGCTTGTAAGTTTCATAAATTGGAACAATCGAATGCTGAGCTGTAACGTGCCCAAGACTCTATCCCTCAAAGTATGGAAGTACAGCTTTACCACAGCAAAAGATATTTGGAAAGTGTTAGGAAAGCTCCCCTTTGGCTTCATGTTTTTGTTTTCTTCTAGTCCTACCCATCCATAAATACAAGAAAGCCAAATCACCACTTTTTGAAACATGCTTTTGTATGGTGCACTGTGATGGAACTGTCACGTCCTGTAATCAACTGGTAGTGAAACTACCAAAATCTTGCCTCATCTCAAATGCTTATATAAATACGTAGAAAATGTAAAGTGTAACATTGCAGCCTTGGAGAAGCAAAGATGTGATATAAAGATGCAGGGTATAGATTTCCTTAGGGCTGAAATGACTACTAATTGCTGGTTTGCAGCATGAAGCAATTAATTTTCTTGTGCTCTTTCTATTATTCTAAAAAACATTTAGCTAGACAAAATGTAAATTCTTGTTCTTTTCTGTAGTCCTTAATGTACGTAGCTTTGATTAATATTTAGAATTATTACTCATTTTTTAACTTTAAGGTACCTGCAGTGCAACTAATATTATTCATATTCTGAATAAAATAATATGATGGGTTTGTCATGATATTCCTGTTAATAAGCATAGTATGTCTTGTATGATATAAGTTAAATATAGCTTTTTTTTCCAATGGGAACAGATGGTCTTTTAGTTTATTTAATGTACAATTTCAGATCTGTCTTTGTGCTTTATAAAAATGAAGATTACTTTTTGGGTTTCCTCCATATTTGTACTTTAAACTCAAACTGATGCTGGTAAAAGCTGAGAATGTATACTTTTTTTTTTCTCTGAGTATACAGATCTGTCAGACCTCTAGTGAGAAAGGAAAACTCTGTGCATTAAGGATTGGTAAATTTGTCTCTCACTCTTGTCTGCATTCTTATTTAAAAAGAAAAGTTTTACTACTTGTAGGCTGAAGGCCTCATCCTTCTTCAGTGGAGTTTAGATAGGCAATTAGGTCTGGCTGACTTGCAGTAAAATCCTATAAAAAAAGTTACCAACCTCTGGGAGCTGGAACAGGAAAGTTAAAACCAGGGAGGATTTCTAGATTTTCATATGGAGTTTGGCAAGAATATGGAAGATGGCAGGCTTGAAATTAAGGGACAGGATTCAAGGAATAATAGAGATAATGAAGGCGACTAGATGCAGGAGCTGTGAGGGAGCATGATTATTTTAGGATAGAAGACGTGTTTGTGCCAGTGGGGCTGCCTGGTGGAAATAGGGAAGAAAAGATCCAAGCACTTTTCTCAAACTGAAGCATGTAATAGAGGAGAGGGTTGAACTAGCATTACAATTCAGAATGTGTATATGCTTGTTGTGTGCGATGATCTCAGGGAAAACGGATCCTCTCTATGGAAAGATCAGCCTAAAAGGAGGAGCCTGATTAGTGGAGGAGAGATGGAGCTGAGATGTTTGCTGTCTGTAGAAGTTTTGATTTCACAGAGAGTGAAATTTAACTGTAGAGTCAGCTGAATGGGCTTGGGGACATAAATGTAGGACAAACATACTCTAAATAGAGTTGCTTCAGGTCAAATGTGCTGTTACTATCAGCAATCTGAAATCAAAAGAAAGAAGGGAAATATGAATCCTTAAGGGCATCAGTAGCCTGTGGCTGAAGTATCTTTACTCTAAGTTAGTGTTAGTCTAGACAATAGCTCTGTGCTATGTAGCTGTAAACACACATAGCACATACATGTGTTCATAAACCCTGAACATATGAACATGTTGGCCAGCAACATCAAAAATTGTGTTGAAGCCTGTAAGAGCTGCAACTCCTGTGCTGAGTGAATCTGAGGACAAGAAATGCTTCTGAAAAGATAACAGCCTTAGACATACTCAGAATGGGATTAATCATCCCACTCCAAAGAAGACTAGAATGCTGACAGAAACAGCTGTTCAGGTGAACAGCACCTAAAACCTGTTTGGTAGGCTAAGTCTACTAAACTGGTGAGGCCTCCCATTGGAGCGTAATGGAAGCAATAAATGCCCAGCATTTGACAGAAGAATGCTTCACAGTAAATCCAAGTATATTGTTCATACTTTCATACAGCTTTAAGGCTACATCTTAAAGGCAGACATCACCTGATAAATCCTAAATTCTCAGAACATTTTTTCCCCATCTTTCAATTAACAGGAAATATTCTCAAAAATGCAGTGGAGAAAGGTTTGCTTTATGTTTACAAAGAAGTAGAAAAGAATAATGGTATGTGAATTCCTCTGTGTTACGCAAATAACTGTGGAAAAGAGATATTTCTGGTTTGCAACAAGTTATTTCATTTTAGTAGGGAAGTTCCAATGTTTTTTAAGTTAAAGAAATTAGGGATTAAACTGCAATAAATATGGTTGATTCGCCTTCCCTGGAGGTGTTCAAGGCACGAGTAGATGAGGTCCTGAGGGACATGGTTTAGTGTTTGATGGGAATGGTTGGACTTGATGATCTGACGGGTCTCTTCCAACCCGGTGATTCTGTGATTCTGTGATTCTGTGATGCTGTGATTCTGTATCATGAAATATTTTTCAAGGAGATGAATTCAGCTAGGAATGTTTTCCTTTTTCTTTACCTGATAAGCTTTAGAATGCTTGTTTGTAGCAGAAAGTCCTCAAGACTTTCAGACTACCTTTAAGATGGAACATCTTCTCTGTTAAAGGAGTGGAACAGTCCACATCTTGACTTTCTTTAGTAAGTATCTTCTGAACCATACTCTTCCATTCATGCAGTCTAGTTTACGTATCATGCACTTGTACTCTTTAGATGGCAAGTGTTAAGACACTAGAGAAGGGCAGTAGCAGTGGCAGTCAGTGAGCTAGTCTGTGTGCCCTTAGACTATACTATATACAACTGCATTGTAATTCTTCTATTATTAATATTTGGGGAAATAAAAATTAGACCAGAATGACATCTGCTTAAAAAAGGGTAAGTTTACTTATTTCAAGGGTCTTTCATCACTATTTTAAATAGCTTGAGAGTCTGTGCAAGGTGGTCAGAACTTATGCCATAAGATGTGGATAGCATGTGTGAGCAGGTAAAGAATATTTCACTTCTAACTTGCATCTTCCCAGCTTTGATAACTTGCAAAACTGAACAGGGGATTTGTAGCTGTATTCTTTGATGATATTTCCATAAAATTTGTAGCTTTTCAACTTTTTTTGGGAATGAATGCAAGGAAATCTGATTGGATGCATTATTATCTTTGAAGCGCCTACTTTTTACTTCTGCAAATATCCTGTAACACTACTATCTTTGGGCATCTTTGCCATTAAACTGTGGGAGAGAAGGGACAGGAAAGAACATAAGGGCAACTGTGATCTGAAGATTTTCCTGGAGAAGATGAGCAAGGTGCTATTTAGGCTGATGGAAGGCGAAATCAGAAGAATGTCTTTGTTTTTAGCATGTGGGACATGATTTAATTCTGTCATCATCAGCCAGATGGAAAACATACTGACAAGCTTTGAACTACCAGTGACTGGATCAAAAGGCATTGGGGTGACAGTGGTTAACTGGCAGAACAAGAGCATCTTTGATAACTATCAATGTTACAAGTTTTAGTGCAATAATTTGTGTAAAGTACTAATATTGGTATTATTTTTTTATATTTTAAAATTTTTATTTATCTCTTCCCCTCAAGTCTAGCTTTCTGCTAGAATGCTGTTAGGGTTGCTCTTTTAATTTTAGGGTCACATTATGTTGTGCAACCATCCAGATGGGTGGGATTACAGGCAGAATTCTTTGGCTTTTAATGCACAAAGAAAAGCCTACCAGAAAAATTACTGAATTCATGATGTGTTCCTCAATGATTCAATATTGAGAAAAACAAGGCAATATGTTAAAAATCAATATAATCTTTGTGCTTTTACATTTTGGTGAAGGAGATGGGTTGTTTTCTGATGATATTTCAATTGTTCTTGTAGTTACTCTGTGGACTTCTTTTCCAACTGCCTTAATACTAAGCTCCTTTACATTTCTCTAGGTCTAGAACTGCTCTAGGGAATACTCAGTTTCACAACAATCCATATGCCTCTCTGACTGCACTGTGGAAAAAACTGTGCATTATTACTTCTTTTGAAAATTCTATGCATTTGCTTGTATAAGAGGTTGAAGTGTTCTTCAGAGATACTATAATAGTATTACATCCATGACCTGAAATGCCCTAAAAGAGAGAAGCAGGCAGTTAATAATTTAATAACTCTGCATGTGTATGCAGCAAGAGATTAGTATCGGTCACCACATCATTAAAAAAATCATAGAATCACCAGATTGGAAAAGACCCACCAGATCGTCGAGTCCAACCATTCCCCAAATCACTAAACCATGACCCTCAGTGCCTTGTCCACCCTTGCCTTAAACACCTCCAGGGAAGGTGACTCAACCACCTCCCCGGGCAGCCAGTTCCAATGCCCAATGCCCCTTTCTGTGAAAAAGATTTTCCTAACGTCCAGCCTAAACTTCCCCTGGCAGAGCTTGAGGCCATTCCGTNCCTGGGCACACTGCTGGCTCATGGTCAGTCGGCTGTCAACCAACACCCACAGGTCCTTCTCCTCCAGGCAGCTCTCTAGACAGACTTCTCCCAGTCTGTAGCTCTGCATAGGGTTGTTGTGCCCCAAGTGCATGACTACCCGCCTCCTCTCCTACCCTTCCTGTCCCACATGACATCTCAGCTGATCATTAAAGTATTTCATTTGAATATGAAACCAAGACTGAAACATATGTAAATATCCACCCTTTGACATCCTCCTCAGGTGTCACTTCCAGCAGACAGCGGCACTCAGAATTTTAGCCCTTGAGCTTAGAGCTTTGATATTTCTGACCAATTTATCCCACCTTACCTTATTGTGCTATTTAAAAGCTTGTTCAACCATTGTTAGTTTGCTTAACTAATCCTTTAATCCTATTCCTGGTTTCTGTCAGAGGGTGAGGTCCTGACAATCCCTTTGGGTAGTTTTGTTTTCATTTTATTATTTTAGCTGATGTTCTGTTTTTCCTGTGTGTTTGCTAGCCATAAAAATATGCTGTTTTTTTAGGTGATTACAGAGGCAGTGATTGAAAGACCTCTCAAATTTTACTTTTTCTCTCAGTAAGTATAAACTCAATTCATTCTGCATGGCTTTGTAGTGACTGGTCCCATAAAACACAAGCTTACATCTCTAGTTAAAGGAGGGTAGTCTATAACTGTAATGAGAGCCTGGAAATCTCTTCACCGACAGACAGCAAAATATCAGAACTAGAGGATTTTAGAAGGGGTCATGTTTACATATATTACTAATTTGTTGGCAGTATATCCAATTTAAATAAAAGTATCCAGCTCCTTGGAAAACATAATGTCTTCTCAGCTGCTCTATAATCTAAATTTTGAAATTATTTGGCTTTAAAAATAACTTAATATAGGCAAAATAACATTTGGTTTCATTAATTATAAAATTTCATACTTTTGAAGTGTTGTCAAGCACATAGTTCAAGCACCACAACCAGTGGAGGAGGACAGGAGTAAATTGAATGTAAAAACTTCTTAAAGCAGATCTGTCACTGACAGAGTAACTGTGACCTTGAGGGCTGTGATTTTCTAGTGAATGTGTACTAAAACTGTCTTCTGAGAAACAAATTTGGAGAAGCAAAGATTTTCTAATATCTCTGGTTCTTGACTAAAAATACTTTCATTGAACAAGATGATTTCTCTTTCTGAGACTGCCATTGTCTAAATGGGTTTTGGAGGACTGTTTAAATGTTAAAATAGTAGCTTAAGGAGTGAGCAACTCTACTGAGTGACATGATGCCTGCAAATGTCCTACCAAAGAATAGAGATTTCACCCAGCATAATGTGACACATTTTCCCTAGTGAACAGTGACTTTGCATTAAGAAACTAGAAGCTCTGCCTCCCTGCCAGAGAAGACAGAAGGCCCTTATCGGCATCGTTTTCTTCCAAGAGGGAGGTAGTGGAGCTGACAGGAGCTCTCCCAACAGGCAGCTGCTGGGCACCAGGACGTGTGCTGCTGGTCTCTCTGAACACATTTTTTTTTTTTTTTTTTTTTTTCCACCCAGGAAATGCATTGTAAAATTTCAAGCTTTGCTCTTTTCCCTTTTTCTAGCATGCAGGCTGTTAGCAGTATTACATTTATGACAATGTTGTCTTGGCAAAGAAGTCAAAGTGTTTGCATGCCTCAGTGGATCAGTGATAGACTAATGATATGTAGCAGCAGTAAATGTTTGGGTCTTTTTTCTGCACTGCACTCATGTTTCATAGGTACCATGCTGGAAAATGAGATTGATGTTGGAATCCACTCTGGTAGTTCAGTGTAGATATGGAAAACTACAGCTGCAGAATATGGAACATCCTCTGTAAGGAGAGAATACAGATCTAAACACTGTCTACAGAGACACATAGATACCTTGAGCAGGGGGTGGGGAAGAATAAGTCCTTAATTACAGAAACAATAACAAACACATCTGGAAGAAAACACAGATCTCATTGTGGAGAAATGTCACTATGACAAAGTCTACATATATTAATTGCTAGGTAGTGTTTTTAAATTATGCAAATAACAAAACAAAACATAAACATGCTGTATCCTTTAAATTAGGAATTAAAGACCTATGACATCTCATAGAAAATTCTGAAAAATACTACTTAGAGGTGGTATAAGTATATGCTATAATTTTTTAATCTTTTTTATTATTAGTGAAATTTCAAAGGAACTGTGTTCTTTGTTCTGTAATGTCTAGTTTTCATAAGCCTGCATATAAATTTCTGAATGGCTAATCCGAAATGCATGTGAGAGCTGTGATTATTCAGGTAAGCTGTTACATATGTGATTTTCAAAACTTTTATTGGTGAGCTATTTGATTTTCTATATGCTATTTTTTTCACTTTTAGCTTTTTCCCCTCTCATACATTATTCTTGCGCTATACTCCAAACAGAAACGTTACGTGTTGCAACAGGCACAGTATGACTGGAAGTATGCAATATTTTCTACCATCTGAAGCTCCTGGATGCCTCTGAAATATTATTTGAACAGCATAAGGGAATCACTCTGTGACTAGCCATATTTTTTATATATGAATTTCTAAGGAAAATGAAGTGTCCTGTTTGAAACTTGGGGCTAGGGAAGATAGGGAGTTATACAGTATAGAAGAACATACAGAAAGACACTTATTGAAAACCCTTGTGATCTGGCTTCTAGCATTCCCTGTTCTAATTCAGCCACTGTTTATTCATATACAGCAAATCATTTTATTGGATATTTCTTGTTATTTAATGACTTCACAACAGGGTTCATGAATCATTAACATAATTCTTGACTGAATGCAGTCCAGGCATGTTAGTCGTTATTATTCGTCCAGAAAGTCAGGCTACTCAAGTTGTCCAGATGTGAATTTCATGTCAAAGAATTGGTATGTTCCTTATTTATATACAGGATCAGGTACCATTCTGGAAATTATGGTATGTTGTTAGTTTAAAAGTGTGTTATAGAAAATTTATTAAAGATAAAGGAATCTCTTTGATGTTGGCAAAGACTTACCCTCTACTTACTTATGAACTGAAACTAAAATTATATCATCATCTCTACCTTTCTTATCTAGATGACAGTACAATTCAAAGAAATATCCACTTCTTTCCATACTATGTGTCTTCTTTTTTGACTCTAACACATGCATATGGAAGAGAAATTTCACATTTTTGATGTGATTACATCAGAACAAATATATAGTGTGACTGATACCAGTGGGTTTTGACAAATAGCAACTCTAGAGAAATTATACAATTTTTTTCTTCTGCATTTCCTCTCAACTCTTCTGCCACTTTGATGAAATGGTAATCTCTCTAATCTGTTCTCCAGCTAGAAAAGTGTTTCAGAAAAGTGTTTCCCTTCCCTGCAGTTATGGAACATTTATTAGCCAGTAAATGAGGCATCACACACCCTGAAAATTCTCCTGAAAAATCTTAGGAATAACTGCCCTCTATTATGCATGTCAAAGATCAATTAAAATATTTAAAAAATCTAATATATTCTGCAGAAGGCAGAATGTGAACTGTTTCACCAATCAATATACAGTGCAAAAATATATTAAATCTTCTGTGGACAAATTTTTGCCTTGTGCTGAGGGGTGGATTGATACAATACTTGCATCCTAAACCATCGTGTCTGTAGGCTGTGGAGTCATGGATTATTGTTTCCACATACATGAGCCCTGGTCAACTTTGTCTAGGAAAATATGTCTGTAATGATTGTGGCTTCTGGACCTCTGAGTACTTGATTGAGACACACAGCTAGAAAGAACATGCTACAAAACCCACCAGAAGGTTTTGTACAAGACTAGCCCCTGTTTAACCATTTGCTTTTTTTTTAAAAAAAAGGTAGATTACAAGGACTAAAACCACATAGAAACTCTAAACCTACAGCACTAATAATCTTTTTTGTTCAGCCACTTAGGTTTTTGTTTAGTCAGCTTAAAAGGATGCAGGTAAAACTCAAGGGAGCGTAGAGAGAAATGTTAATTTTAATGTAGTTATTTCCCCCAAGTTTGAGCACTGTTTTTAATAAAAATTGCCTCAGAATAAGAATAGAAAATATTTGCTGAGGGACAGAGGTTGTTTGCCTGTCTTCATTCTCATTTTAATTTATGTGTATATGTATACCTATATCTGTGTGTACCTTTTATATGCAAATGCATTCAAATTTAGGGCAAGAACTGTTTGTATAGCTTTGACTGATTTCTTTGTTAGTTTCCTTAGAATATTAGTTCCTCATATTGATGTTACTTCTGCCCTTCACAAGAAGCTTCAGAATGTCTTGCTTTTGTGGCACCGTGTAACTAAAACAACCTCATTGAATTATTCTTCTAAGAGTTGTTTTCAAACACAGTTGACTCTTACCTTGAAAACAAAATTTTTGAATAGTAATGATTCTTAAAAGTAATTTTTGCATATTTCCTTCCTTTCTATGGCTGATATTTAACAATAAATTTCAATTATACTGACCAATAAAAAAACATAATTGCATAATGAGAAAATGTAAGTTATATATTTAACATTTTTCTGCTGCCTTTTCTTTCCTTAAGCTTAAAACAAATTAGCAATTTCTTTGCTTTTTTCTTTAGCTAAGGCAATAGCTTAGGTAACGTTATTCATATTTTCTGTACTTACAGATTAATGTTAGAACAATATGGTTACTGCATTTTCAACCAGTACATTATGAACCATATTACATTTGATAATTGTAAATATGTAATGTCTCTACAGAATCATTCTAAATATACTGTAGATGGAAGCAAGATCAGTTTCTGAAGAAATGTTTTATTCAAGAAAACTTGCCCAACTTGAGCATTTTCCAGGTAAAAGATCTGCTTTAGTGATTCCTAAATGTAGCAGCTTTGTTCTTGTTTCTTTGGCTAAATGTTACGTGTTTATACACTGTGGAGAAAGTGACCTAAGAAAATCTTGCTGAGCCAAAAGTACTTTATCCCAGTGTCATTCATAAGAAGGGAACAAAACCTAAAATACTAGTCAGGTTGGAATCAGGCTTACCTGATAAAGCAAAAAAAAGTATTCTACATGGATATTTATTTTTTTATGTAGCAGAAAAAAAGCCCAATGATCTCAAATCCAAACAGTTACCATAGTAACACATGTTATGGAATATTATTTATGGACATATTGCAACATAGTGAGTATTCATAATCCCTCTATTTTTTTCATAACGTATGTTTCTGGTTGTTCATGTAGCATTTCCATGGTTGAGTGAAAATGAAAATGCCAGATATTTTCATTTGCAGGAAGCTAACATTTCTCTGCACTCTTTCAAAGTGCAGAATGATGTATTTTTGAGATCTCTGGAAAAAAACCCAACCCTATAGTTTATTTTTGTTGTATTCAGACAAACAGTGAAATGCTGCAAAGCGGTGCTACTGGGTTTTTTGTTTGTTTGGTTTTTTTCTCTGACATCTTTTAGGGGGTTAGTGCTGGTGCATGTGTTACTCTGCAGCCACAAGTAGTAGATTCCAGACATCCCGATAGAAGAAAATGACTCTAATATTTAAGAAAACCACTCTAATATTTAAGAAAACACAAGCAACACAAACCAATGGAAACCACTGAAAAGAAAACAGGTGCCAGATGTCTGCTTCTACCAAATTTTTCATATATGCTTTTTTTTTTTACTGTGACACTTATTGTGTGAACATGTAAATTAGTCTGCAAACTAATTTGTTAGATTATGTTTAGAAGTTTACAAACTCATTTTAATCTTCAAGGATTATCTTCAGGCATGCATTTCCTAAAATATGTATCTGTGGTCTTAGCAAAAGTGACTTGCTGTTCTTTCTACTTACATTTTAGGCACAAAGATACTTTATTGTTTAGGAACACTAATGAAACTTGGTCATCTGGCTTTGAAAATCCCAGCCAGGGCCAAACTAGGTTCTTCATCTCTCCCTGTTCTCTTCCTTTTAATACAAATATTACCTTTAAAACATTGATAGGGTTCAATATAAATCTCTGCAGAAGAATGCTATTGAATTAAAGGGAACAGTTTGAGAATTTACAAACCTGGATCACATTCTGAAATGCTTTCATTTTGAAGCTGATCTCATATATGCATCGTATTGAATATTCGGATATAAATATTTAGTCACTTAAGCTGATTAAGTTTACTTAACATCATGTATTTTCTGATGTCAAATTTCCAGGTTAAACAGAGTGAGTTTTCAGGTGAGGTATCCCTGCTAGCCAGTGCCACTTATTCACAAACACAAACTTAGCAATCAGTAGCTATTGCCTTTCAAGCTTGTCATTTTCATTGTTTTGCATCTGTACCTATTTTGAATACAATTGATATAATTTGCATATAAAGTTTATGGCAATGGCTATTAAAGGTTTTTAAAGATAAATTAGGTAAAAAACTACACCAGTAAAGGTGAAATATTGCATATGTAAAGAGTATTTTTCAGCTCCTTTCTGTGCAGTGTTTTATTTCAACTGTGAATGGATTTTTATGAAAATATATTGATGTTTTACTGAAAACAGCCCTGTACAATTTACTCACTTGACCATGCAATTAGTCCACTAATGGGCAAAAATGGATGTTTTTCCCACATAGATTTTATTTCATTAGCATTTACCTGGATCCCTGTACATTCTTTCAATAAACATTCTTGTAATTCTTCAGTTTTCTGCTGGAAAAGAAAGTGGTAATGATGGAGTAGTGAGCCTGGCAGACTGTTCCAGGAGGGCTGTGAACAGTAGCAGACAGAATGTATAGTGAAAGGCATCCTTTCTTGAGGGTTGTTGTGCTTTTTCTGTGCCTCTGATCAAGTAGGATTACTCATATTCTTGTTGGTGTCATGCAGTCTCAGGATCCCTAATTATACTCTTAAGGTTCAATTTTGTATGCACGTAATCTGAAGACAAGCTACTTGAAATGTTACTATTATCTTAATTTTGATGTGTGTCACTTTCTTTATTTGTACCTGTCTTCCACTCTGTTGTCAATTACTTTGTAGTTAGATTTGGGCCCAATCCAGTTAAAATACCAATGTCTTCAACTAGATCCAAATTAGCTACCAAGAGAAGTGAGTATTAACATTAATCACTTAACTAGTCAGCATTTTTTCAAGGTGTCTCAATATGGATGGCAGATAGAATCTTCCTTCCTAGATGCAGATGAGTGAGGTTGTTTTGACCAAGCATATAAAATTCCAAAGTCACATTGTCTTCATTGGTGGTGCAGTGATGCTAAATTAAGAGATGGGAGATGACCTTCTGTGATGTTTTGAAACCAGGTAATTACAGTTACTGGAAAATTAGCATACGTGAAATTTTTGTAGGATTGCATAACTAAAACCATATGAATGGATTGACACCGATATTACCATTCCTCTGCATAGACCAGATTTTTTATTATAGAACTTGTAAAGTGTTTTCACAAATCTGTGTATTAATCTGGATGTTTTTTCAAATTCTACTTTCAGCAGATAAAAGGAAGGATCAGGCTAAACAACATAATAAAAAATTTATTCTAAACAATTGATGACAGTATTGACAATGTATTAGGAACCAGCCCCAGGAAGGATTGATTTCTGTCTCACCCATTTTAATATGAATCTGAAATAAGTCATTTAAAGGTAAGGGGCATGTTAATAGAATTAAGTCAGTATAAAACTGGCATGAAAAGAACATGAAGATGTAATAGTAAGCCATTGATTTGGAGCAAAACACAAACTGTGTTAAATGCAAGGATTCTCATGGCTGTCGCATGGCACCTGTTTCCAGATAAAAAGTATTCCCCTGGTTCTGCTCAAACCAACAATTGGGGCATCCCTGTATTTGTGTATCTTGAATAATTGTGTCAGAGGTCTGAATATACTTGAGTTTTAGAAATTCAAAAGGATTAGCAGTTCTTCAGAGTAATTTAAGGAGTTCTAAAAGACTATCTAAAGTTATGGTGTTTCTAATGTACATAAGTATATTTTAGTTAGGCAACTATACATGACATTTTAATATGACTATGCACTATTGTAAACTGCACATCACCCACACCCATGGCATAGAAAAGTCTTAACTCTTTCAGGTTTTGGTAGATGGGTACAGGGAGTCACAAAACTGAGGAATGCCTCTCAATATAGTAAGACACAAATTAACAGATCTTTAAGGTAAGAAATCACAAGCACCTGCGTATCCAATTGAATAGTTAGTGCTTTTTTAATCCTGGTTAGCTTGACATAGATATAACATATATACATCCAGACAGGTTACAGAAGCAAAACTTCTCTTGCAAGGCACTAACTTCCTGCGGTTTCTTCCTGCTGCAAAGGACTCCCCTGTGCCTTCTCTGCATGTGCAACTAGTTATAGGTCATCCTGACCTACAGGGAGGCTGCGGCTGTGTACCTTTTCTGCCTGTGCCAGGGCAGGGCTGTAGGTGGAAGCTACTTTCTTCACTTCACCTCAAAATGGCTGTTGTAGCTCCCTGGAACTTGCAGCCCAAATGGAGATCTTAATATAGCATCTACATACAGTCACTCAAATGAGGGCTGCATATCCATGCTTCTGTTTGATGCTTCTATAACCTGATGCAGAGTGTACTAGTTCTTGTGATCAGTTGACAAGACGGAAAAGCCAGCATTTGGTCTGGCTTGACTGCTAAAAACCACTTTATGATCATATTGCATAGCTCACATCTTTGTTTCCTGTTTCAGCGCGTCATGATTATGATCCTAATTAGTTTATTTTAAGCACGATCAATGCACCAAGGAGAAGCGTCAGACACCTAATATGATTTATTGCAAATTCCAAGAGCATTTGTCTTAGATTTGGCATTTCTTCTATCTGTCTCCAGAATGCCCCTGCCTGCTTGACAGCAGCCTGTCAGTGCTGTTATGATTTCTGTGTGCAGTGACTTTAACTGCCAGATTTTCCCACAGACTTGGAGAGTGATCGGTCTGCACTGTAATTACAGCAGCATAGTATAACTTAACACTTGGCTATGGCCCTGTCAATTCTGCAAGTATATGGCATCAGTACATATTGCTATGCTATTGCTGTACCATTTAAGTATCAATACAGAAGATAAAAAAGCAAAGAATTGTGACCAGCTTTTTGTATACCTTACCCTCTTTTGAAGCTTTTCTCTTATAGCTGTTTTTACTAAGAGCTCTGCAGAAGATCAAGAGCTGTCTTTGTAATGTTAAGTATTCCTGAAGGTACCTTAAGTGCTGAAGTAGTGGTAAAGAAATCCAGTAATGCTGGGGATTTTCATAAACTGCCTTTCAAACCTGTGAAAGCAAAGGTCAGGAAAGGTTGTGGTTTGTTATTATTAATGAATATAGGGACAAGAGATGATATTAAGGTTTCATGCAAAACACATAATATTTTACAGCTGAGTTTCAAGGCATCATCTTTTTCTGAACCTTTAGTATGGCTGTCTTGACCCTGGTTTTATTGATTAAACTTTTATTCTTGCCCACTGAATAATTTAACTTATGAACAGTAGTCTGGCACGATTAGCAGAGCGTATGGCAGATTTTAAAGTAATACACTGTATGCTCCTCCTGCTGCATTGGATTCCTTCTGCATCATGCCAGCCTGATTAGGCTGAAAACTTTATATGTAACTTCATAACTTGTTTAGCAATTCTCTTCCTTGAGAGAAAGAGACAGTAAAATATCAAAATCTTCTCTCTGATGCAGGAGGAAAGTTGTCACTGAAGTTCGACCTTGCTGAAGTTTCTTGCTTATGCCCATGCATAAGTAAGGCATGTCAACTGTGCTGCAGTAAGCATCTCCATGACCTTTACAGTGCCCTAAATGCAATGTATGTCAATCTTGGATGAGAAGGGAAAGGCCCCTGGTTCATCCAAAATGTTATTGCAACAAGAAATTGTGTTATTTCATAGGGAATTTTTATGTGGAAGTTAGTCATGTTCATAGAATCATAGAACAACCAGGTTGGAAGAGACCCAATGGATCGAGTCCAACTGTTCCTATCAAAAACTAAACCATGCCCCTCTGCATAGTGCAAAAGGCCAATATTCTGGCTTAAAATCTGGCCCCTAGTGTTGCTCTGAGATTCTGTGCTTGTGAAGAGTTAATTTCACGTTACACATAATTGTTGTTATAATCTCACTACATTTTTTTTGTCCTCAAATGCTCTTTTGAGTTACAGTGATACATCATGGCATTAGTTTGAGAGACATGAAAAAAACCGTAGTTCACTAATGCCTGTGTGACTATGTTACATGTAAGAAACTGAAAGATACGTACGGGGAGCACAGACTGAAAAATAATCTGAAATTGTAAATGATATTTAGAGGTGTGACTGGACATGTGTAAAACCCCAAACCAAAACCCAAACCAACCAACCAACCACATCCTACCATAAAACCATAAACTACAGCAAAAGTGGGGAAAAGGTCCAAAAATGATTATACCAACTCCCCTGGTGGAGCTTGAGGCCATTCCCTCTTGTCCTGTTACCTGTCACTTGGGAGAAGAGGCCAGCTCCCTTGTCTCTACAACCTTCTTTCAGATAGTTGTAGACAGTGATAAAGTCTCCCCTCAGACTCCTTTTATCCAGGCTAAACAACCCCAGCTCCCTCAGCTGCTCATAAAACTTGTTCTCCAGCCCTTTCACCAGCTTCATTGCACTTCTCTGAACTCATTCCAAAACCTCAACATCCTTCTTGTGGTGAAGGGCCCAGAACTGAAGACAGTATTTTAGGTGTAGCCTCATATAGTAAAGAAATGTTTAGAAAAACATATTTTTAAGTACAGAGCCCTGTTAGCTGGGCTGATGCAATAACCCTGATGCTGATGTAAAAAGGAAATCACTTACTGGTGGCTGCCACTGTTGCTACCACTGCACAAAAGTTCCCACATCATCGCTGTGAATGCTGCTTTCAAAACACCTGTTGTGGTAAAAAAAACAACTGAGCTCATACTCATAACCTCTTCCAGTCTTCCTTTTCTTCAATCTGCCTTTGAGTACCCCCTTTTAATGTGGCAGGTATTCCTTGCCCTCTGCATGAGTGGGACATTCATGCACAAATATTCCTAATCCCTATGATGAAATAGAGCAGAAAATGTTACTGTCATTGGTTGTATCAAAATGGAGCATGTTTCTGGTGTGCAGGCACTAGGATCATAATGAACAGGAAGCAAACAAGATGGTCTGCTGTCCTGGGCATGCTTGGTCTCTCAGCCACTACGAAGAGTAGAAAGAGGATGAGAAATGGTTCCTTAGGACCAAAGTGCTATCAGCAGGGGAAGTACTCCCTTATCATTTTCCTTTTCTTTATTTCAAATGACAATTTTATTTGGGTTGTTTATTTCCACAAATATCTCAGTCTCTGCCTTATTAAGAACTTTGTGTTTCTTAAATATTTTGTAGAACACTTCATTCCAAAAAATGTATGAAAATTTTATTAGGTTTTTTTCTAACAGAACGTAAGTATATATTTAATAAAAGTATGCATTTAAAGAAAAAAAATATATTTTTCCTGCAAGCTGTTTAATACACTGACATATTTCAAGCTTAGAACTTAGAATCATAGAATCAGAGGTTGGAATAGACCCACTGGATCATCGAGTCCAACTGCTCATATTAAACATGAAACCATGCCCCTCAGCACCTTGTCCATCTGTGCCTTAAACACCTCCAGGGAAGGTGAATCAACCACCTCCCTGGGCAGCCTGTTCCAGTGCCCAAAGACCCTTCCTTTGAAAAATTTTTTCCTAATGTCCCGCCTAAATCTCCCCTGGCAGAGCTCGAGGCCATTTCCCCTTGTCCTGTCCCCTGTCACCAGGGAGAAGAGGCCAGCACCCTCCTCTCTACAACCTCCCTTCAGGTAGTTATAGAGAGCAATGAGGCACTTTACAGATTGATTTGGTTTTAACTCAGTCTTAAGCAACACCTTGCTAAATATTTTTAGGTGCTTTTAGATCTTGTACTTATTTTAGGGTAAAATCTGCTGTAGCAGGAGCTCATTTCAAAGGACAGTTATTAGGGTAATGCCAATCTTGAAATTTCAGAATTAATTGGAAGATGGGGTCAGAAAACATGCTTGAATAAGTCTTTCCTGGGAAGATAAAATGTTTATTAAGAAAGAGAAATTCTATCATGTGAAAGTTAAGATAGGATAGTACTACTTTCTATCTAAAACTTAGGAGGCTAGAACAAGAAAAGGCAATGGCATTTCTGTATCTCCTAACCTTTGCATCACCTATGTTATCACTGGTTACTCCATTTCCAAGGTTATTACTTCAAAACAGATTTCAGAGAATAACATGCATTCATTTTTCATCAAATTGTCAGTCTAATATAAACATGGTTGTGATCTCTGATGCTTTAATTTTTATTCATCAGAGGATTAGATACACATGCCAGGCATCCTAGAGTGTATATATTGGGGAAGAGGATTATGCCTTAAGTGGGTCATAATCACAGCTGATTTAGGTATTAAAACTACAGGATTGATGAAATCCTAAGTTGTGGCTTTCTGGGAGCAGACTTCTGGCCACACTGCTGCTAGGGGTACTTCATAAAATGTTTAGCAGTGCCTATTAGCTCAGTCTTTTTACAAGTTACTGTTTGCAGTCCAAGCCCTTATCTTAAACTCTTTTCAATGGCTTAGGTTTGGTGATTAAAAACTTTCTGATAACCATTATCCTTCAATAATTTTTATAGATGAAAAACGTCTCTTTCCTAAACTTCAGAACAGACCAAGCCCACATTTCAGCTGTGACAGATAAGTTTTGTATGTCTTTGAGGTTGTCGCAATAAACATTTTAATGTTTCTTCCTAAACCTTGGCAGACCTATGGGACAATTTGTTAATCATCAAGGGAAATAACTGGAAGCCTTCTTTAATTTAGAGCCTAGAGGCTGTGAATTGATGTTCATTTTTCCCAATGATCTCCAGTCACTGTGAAAATACTTAAAAATCTAGAAAATTAAATACCATGAAATGATAAAAATGTGTTTTATGGATTAAATTTGCACTTGTGGTACTGGTTGTTACGTGTATATATATTTTTTTATATATATCTTTAGTGCTGTAATGGACTATAAGTGCATTTGTACACTGAAGCTGTAAAAAATAAATTGATCTTTTTTTTACAATGATATGGTAGTATTTTATTACATCTACAACTACTCAGGCTATAAAAAAGACAATGGAACAAATTCTGTGCTTCTCCTGGTTGCAGCACATGAGGCTGAGGAGCAAATGCAGTTCAGATGCAAGACATTGGAAGATTTCTCCTAGGAAAAACATGGACCTGGATTTGCAATTATAAATTCAGCTGTAGTTTACTTTACATTTTCTTATCTATTTGAGAATTTGGATGGAAACTAGAAATGCTTGTAGTCAAGGGTGACTACTAATAAAAAAATGTGCTTATTTTTAAATAATTTCTGGTGCAATTTTTCTATATATTTATTTATATTTGTATTATTTATACTTTTTAGGAACTTAATTATCACAGTATTTTCCATACTAGTATCAGATCATTTTGCATGCATACCAAGAATAACTTTAATGCTGTACAACTTATTCATCAGCTTGTTTTCTAAAAGTCACATATCTCCCAGATCATTCCATACCCTCTATTTTCAGGGGATGTTTGAAATGTTAAGCTGGTCTTTTTTTTTTTTTTAATTTTTTTTTTTAATCCTCAGACAGTCTGGGATGTAAGACTGCAGTTAGTATGCAACATGTTTGCACTTCCTGTACAGATAGCTCTTTTATTCAAAAACTCAGAAATAATTTTTCCAGAGTTCAGGAGTTAACATATGCAGCCTTCTGAATAAAACAGACATTTTGATCCTCATTTTATAGACCAGAAATTGAGGTACAGAGAATTATTGACTTGAATGGTACCAAACTGAAATAACAATAATATAGGTATTTCCAGGCCCATTTTTTGAAGTACATTATCAAAAATCTCAGATGTTTTTTGAATGAGAGTGTATCGTAGAACCATGCATAGGGAGACCACATAAAAATTACATAAAATAGGAAACAGCATGAAAATACAAATACAGATTTTTCATTGTGTTCCCCTACTGCTGTCACCCAGTATCACCCTGACTTCTTGGTGGGAAATAAAGGACGCTTCAACATATGAGTTAGAGGACAATTACCTCTTAGATTTTAAAGCTGACTATTAGCAATGTGAAATTCAGAAGACGTAGTTGTCAGACAACAACTAATGAACGATTAGCTTTAACTAAGTATTATGTTAAGTATTATGATTTGTCGTCTTTTCTATGGAACTGTTTATTTTTAAAAAAGGGGGAGAAGGAGAAAATAAACCAAAATTCATCCCCAGAGCTTCTTTGGAATTTGTTTTTAGTAGCAGCAGTACTACTGCCTCCAGTGTGGCTATAGATCAGCCTTGGAGCTGAGTGGGATGTACCCCACACCTAATGAGGTATACTGTTCAGTCTTTGTGGTCCCAGAGTTCCTAAACAAAATTTTTTTTCAAAAAGTTCTTTTACTGTACTTGTATGAACTCAAGTTGAAGAAGGAAATAAGGAAATGTGAAAATATGGGATTTAAAGCCCCTAAATTAAAACTTATCCTTTTTTTTCCACAGCCATCAGTCATTAATTTTCTTTCTTCCCAGTGTTTTGCTGCTGTGTACCTTCCAGCAGATAGTGTAGTCCCATCTCACTGTATGTCTGATAATAACAAACAGCTTTCTCGCCTGGTGGAGTTTTAAATACTAAGTATAGTAATGTTAGTATTTTCCTCCTAATCAAGTAAAACAGGCACAGGCAGTGCCAGCAATTTACACACAATCAGTCAATGGGAAATTATGAAATTATTTATGTATCTTCTTTGCTACCAAGAGCATAGGACCACCTTTTCCGTTCTACATAAACATTTGTTCCAGAGGAGAGTCAAGTGTCTCTGACTTCAAAAGCATCATCATTTTGTACAGAAATAAAAAAAAGAAAACTGCGAGAATAATGAAATCATTATTTTGCATCAATTTTCCTTCAATGTGAGCATAGAATGTGCAACGATTCTCACATTTGTTGAATGCCTCCAATTTTTTCAGTGTATCTAATTAAATGTGTCTGCAATAAACATAAACAGACCTTCCACAATACTGTACCCTTGTAGCTAACAATCTCAGAGTGCACCAGGTTTCCTCTCTTCATAAAACACCTAGGAAAGTGTGAAGTTTACAGCTGCTTCTGTACTTTGAACATTGATTTTTTGCACCTCCAACGCATAACACACTTCTTGTGATTTTTCACTCAAGGTGAAGGTGACTGATTGCTCAACACCTGGCATATACATTGGACATAATCCCTTAAAAGGCCATGGGATTGACATGCGGGTTAAGTACCTTGAGCAACAGTAGTCAAGGCAAAGACAAAGAGGAGGTTTCAGTTTTGTTTTCTGATAGAATTCTACCAGAGAAAAAAGAACAATATTTTTTTTCCAGAGGGTCAAAGAGTCTTAGCCCCAGTAATAAAACCTCCAAGCTGCCTATCTCAAACTTTAATATAAAAATGTTTTCCAGCTGAGTTGATTATTCTTTTCAAGACTAATAAATTAAATAATAATTTAGAAAACAGATACATGCTAATCCATACATTGTAATGATGAAAGAAGGTTCAAATAATGTGTATGTATCTAGTGCAACTTCATTGATTTCTGAAGTATGTACTAGAATTGCACTTCTGGTAAAAAGTATATGCCCAGAATTCAGTTCTGATGTTTGTAATTATTTTTGTGTGTGCTTTCCTGATAGACTATTACTCTAAACCAAGAGCAGATTGCTGTCAAGTGACATCCCTGAAAATCAGCAAGCATTTTGTACTTGGCAGTCAAGGCCAGAGAAGCAGATTGATGAATACTGTAGAAGACTGTAATAAAAGAGCTTGATTCATATCAGGAGGAGTGTATTTGATGGGAAGCGTTGTGTTTATGTCACACTAACAAGTATGCAGATTGAGTAGATAGTGTTAGCATCTTCATCATTCAGCTTTATCCACGCCAATAAACAATGTCAGTTTGTGGTAGACAGGACTTTTATTGCAGAATCTGAAATGACTGTATAAACATTTATACATATAGCCACATTGCTTTCCTTTGTAAAAGGAAATTGGGTTCAATCACATTACTTATTTGCCATGAACTTGCCTAAGGTCACGATAAAGATGAGATCCTGGAAAAGTGCCCAGGTTTATTGCATGTAAATCAACAAAAACTTTCAACCTTCAAAAGCTGCCGAATAGAGCAATGCAAAATATAAATAGATTTAAAAGATTTTCCCCATAAAAGCTGACAAACCACAGGCTGGTTTTGTCTTAGATTTGGTCTTTTCCAATTTTATCATTTAAATAATTAAATATTTCTAATAAATAATAAATGTAAGTTGAGTGTTTTCGACTATATTTGGGCAGTAAGTTTTGCTTGTGATTAGATAAAAGACACACTAAGAATAAGATAGTAATTATGAAAGAAGACCAAGTGACATAAGAACTCAATTTCTTTGGAAATTCATGTGTAGTCTGGTACTTGATTGTATTAGGCCCTGCTGAAACAATCTCAGACTAATACCAAAATAGCTTTCCTATGTAGTTATGCATCTACTTAAAAAAAAAAAAGGTAGGAGCTGTAGGAGTACTTCAGTACTTCTCTGGAGTTACAGAAAGATTATATCTGCCAGATCTGAAAGTAGCCCTCAATTTGGATAATTTTGGAACACATTTTCTGTTTCATTCTAGTTTAAATAAAAGTATTGATGTCAATAAATAGCGGAAATTAATATAAAGAAATAATTTGTTTCAAATGTAAAGTTGCAGGGGTAAACACTGATAAGATTTGAAATGTCACTTTACAAAGTTTGGGGATCTTCTGCACAGACTATTTATTTGAAGAGTCATGTCTGTAAATTAAAGATAGAAAGAAAGACTGAACTCTGAAAAATGTAACTAAAATCAGGTAAACTTCCCATGATTAAAATAGTCTTACCTATTATTTAGGAGTAAAAAACCTCAAAAGATAAGCTGGAGAGAATGGGATATCAGACCACAGATTGATTAGGAGCCAGAAGAGATGTAAAAAATGGAAGACTTAAATAAAATTTGAAAGAGTTTAAAATAAATCACTTTTAAAGAAACAAAAGGACATGCTGCTGCAGATGTTAGCTCTCTAGCAGGATTTGTAGCTTTCTGCAAGAGAACTTTCTCTGCCCCTGTTTTATGATGAAGAACCAAGCAAGTTAGTTGAGACTTCTTAGCAAGTTTGCAGATAACACTAAGCTGGGTCAAAGTGTCAATCTGCTGGAGGGTAGGGAGGCTCTGCAAAGGGTTCTGGACAGACTGGACCGCTGGGCAGAGTCCAATGGTATGAGGTTTAACACGGCCAAATGCCGAGTCCTACACCTGGGGCACAACAACCCTATGCAGAGCTACAGACTGGGAGAGGTCTGTTTGGAGAGCTGCCAGGAGGAGAGGGACCTGGGGGTGTTGGTCGACAGCCGACTGAACATGAGCCAGCAGTGTGCCCAGGTGGCCAAGAAGGCCAATGGCATCCTGGCTTGTATCAGAAACGGTGTCACCAGCAGGTCCAGGGAGGTTATTCTCCCTCTGTACTTGGCACTGGTGAGACCGCTCCTTGAATACTGTGTCCAGTTCTGGGCCCCTCACCACAAGAAGGATGTTGATGCTCTGGAGAGAGTCCAGAGAAGAGCAACGAAACTGGTGAGGGGGCTGGAGAACAGGCCTTATGAGGAGCGGCTGAGAGAGCTGGGGCTGTTTAGCCTGGAGAAGAGGAGGCTGAGGGGAGACCTCATTGCTCTCTACAACTACCTGAAGGGAGGTTGTAGAGAGGAGGGAGCTGGCCTCTTCTCCCAGGTGTCAGGGGACAGGACAAGGGGGAATGGCCTCAAGCTCCACCAGGGGAGGTTTAGGTTAGAGATTAGGAAGAAGTTTTTTACGGAAAGGGTCATTAGGCACTGGAATACGCTGCCCAGGGAGGTGGTTGATTCACCTTCCCTGGAGGGGTTTAAGGCACGGGTAGACAAGGTCCGGAGGGACATGGTTTAGTGACTGATAAGAATGGTTGGACTCGATGATCCAGTGGGTCTTTTCCAACCTAGTGATTCTGAGTGATTCTGTGTGATATCTTCTATAGAATAGGGCAGGGAAGGGCTCGTAGAAGCTTAACCTTGTCCTTTGTCAACAAAGCTAGTAGTCCTGTGCCAAAAATATTCTTTTAAATCAGTTAAGATTCGGCCAATTGATTAGATTACACCAGGTTATGAAAGCAGGCCTGCAGAGATGGCACGGGTCTTGGTGGCAACTGTGAACTGAGAGGTGTCTCCAGTCCCCACTATATTCCAAGTTCAGACATTTCATTTATTGAAAAGGTGACAAGTCAGGAAATTTGCCTGGCCCAAGCCCAGATGTCAGTCTCACCTTACATGTTCAGAAAAAAATGTCTAATCTGAAGAACTTCCTAGATCACACCCTTACTGCAAATGATAACTCACTGATGAACTTAGATGAACAAAGAAAACATATATGAAGATTTCCATGGAATCAATGGTTCTTATTGCACAAAGTTCTTTTTGGCACTTTTGGTCTTTAGCTGTTGCCTAGAGATTATAAGAGTTGTATTTGAGTCTCAGCGTCTGTCATTCACAGGACTGCATTCAGCCATCAGACTGGGGGCTTTGTGAATAATTTATCTGCTCTGTAGCCTACCATTTGGTAGACCTAAAGGCACCACACTGCACAGCTTGTACTTGATATTGTCCCATAAAATAAAACCATGGACCTTCATATTTCCAAGCAAACCAATGTGTTGCACTCAGAATAGAAAGAAAACATCAACCACTTCAGAAAAGTTGAAATCAATCTCAATTACTTTTGCAAAAGATAAAATAAATAAACTTCTTAGCTCCACATAGTAAGTTTCTGGTTTGTGCTGCAAAAAAAAATGGCACAGAAACTACATATAAATTACCAAAGGCTCTACAAGCACAATAATTTTGAAAACAAGTTAATTATATGCTGACTCCTCCAAATTAAAACTGGTGATGGAAAACAGTCATTACACAAATTATTTTAAGTATACTTCCTCCAAAGGCATTCTGGCTGACTGCCCTGTGGCACCCAGAGCAAAATATTCCACAGAGTTAATAGATAGTGTCTCAGAAAATGATCCAATAGCAAGCATAAGGGAGCTATTCTCCATTCTACTTTGTTTCCTCTTTAGTTATAGAGAGTTTTCCCCTTACTGTATTTTTCATGTTGTTGTAATAGAGCAGGAACTTCTTTTCATTAATGTAACTATAGGTTGTGGTTTTTTTAAACTAAATATTTCTTCAATAAAAATGCTAACAACAACAAAAACAGTGGCATTTTGTAGGAAAAAAATGAGCAGTTCAATGCAGAGAATAAGGATTGACATCAATATATTGAAACTCTGGGCCCAAGTTTTTTTGCATATAATATTAGAGAGAAAAAAAAAATCAATTTTCCTAAACATACAAAATGTTAAACTTACCCTAACTTAAGTGGTTTGTAGCAGTTTCAGAAACAAGGAAGCAAAAACTCAGAAGATCTGCAAAGGATTGTAAAATGCTAATACATATCCAAACCAAAATCATTGTAAAATATTTCATGATAGGAAGAGGCTATATGAGATTATAGCTGTATGATTCTATAACTGTGTACAAGACAGCCTAAAATCCTAATGGAATATAACCCATTTATAAACAACCTAGAGGCCATACTGAGAGAATGAATGTTCTGTTAACAATGAGAGATTTCAAAAATAATTTCTTGCAAAAGTGTGTTTAACATGTCCCAAAGTAGTAGAATTAACAGAAATGGGAACAGCATAGAAAAAAATATAAGCAGATAGTCAAACTAGTTCAAACAAAACAAGAGGCAAGGTAGGAAGGGTCTGAACAGTTCATTTTCTGTATACATTTAATATGGTCCAAGTTTAAGTAATCACTTTGTGTTTAAAGAATAGTAACAACTATATTGCATCAAAAATGGAAGAAAATGAGACCATCACAGTTATCAACAAGGCAGCAAAACTATGAGTTTGTGTGTCAGTTTCTCTTATCAACTAATGTATGTATGTATCAGGACTAATGTATTTATCAGCAAGACAAAATGAAGTTTATAATATTGAAACACTTTTCTTCCCTACTTTCAGTAATTCAGGTCCCACAAAAAAAACATTGGCTGTAAGAAGAAGTTCTCATCTTGGTTGAATTAAGCTGTAGCTAATATAAATTGGCTATGATCTCAGGTGTATTTCTCAGTTAAGATCTAGCAGATAGCAATCATTCTGGAGTACCCATCACTTTGCACTCACCCTTGTTTAAAGAAAACTTGAAGACATTAGAGGAGAGAGCAATAAGTATTTCAACCGAGACAGGAAGTAAAAGTCAAATCATAGAATCATAGAATCACCAGGTTGGAAGAGACCCACTGGATCATCGAGTCCAACTATTCCTATCGAACACTAAACCATGTCCCTCAGGACCTTGTCTACCCGTGCCTTAAACACCTCCAGGGAAGGTGAATCAACCACCTCCCTGGGCAGCATATTCCAATGCCCAATAACCCTTTCTGTGAAAAACTTCCTCCTGATGTCTAGCTTAAATCTGCCCTGGTGGAGCTTGAGGCCATTCCCCCTTGTCCTGTCCCCTGTCACTTGGGAGAAGAGGCCAGCTCCCTTCTCTCTACAACCTCCTTTCAGGTAGTTGTAGAGAGCAATGAGGTCTCCCCTCAGCCTCCTCTTCTCCA
>WAAB01009307.1:72076-96687 GCA_013389865.1 Piaya cayana
ACATTGAACAGGGCTGGACCCAGCACTGAGCCCTGGGGAACCCCACTTGTGACTGTCCTCCAGCTGGATTTAACACCATTTACTACCACTCTCTGTGCCCGACCATCCAACCTGTTTTCTACCCAGGAGAGTGTGTGCCTGTCCAGGCCAGAGGCTGACAGTTTCCATAGCAGAATGCTACAGAAATGACATACAAATTTTTGCACTGCAGGAGACAATGCACAAGTAGGGTCAAGTGAGAGCAGATGAACATGGTTTCATTGTTCTCTGTGTTCTAGGAACACCACATGCTAATGCTTAGGATGTTTGCAGGAATTCTAAGCCTTGGTGAAGCACGTTCCCAGTTTAGGAATTAACAGGCTCCATGAATAGACAGCGTTAGGTGAGTCTTAACGTAATGGTAAGGGAGATATCTTACAATACCAGAAAAATGACACCCCACCAAACTATAAAAACTGTGCTGCTACAAACATTCACAAGGGGTATGTATCAGCTTATTAGGCTGCCATGTGCAATATTGTCTTGACATTTTCACAGACACTGAAAATTTCTTAAAAGATACCTTGCATTTTGGAGTCAGGACTGACAAGTATTTTGTCATTTTGATACTTGATACTAAATATCTGTCAATGCAAGGAATGCAAGCACTGGGGCAGTAGAACTTTGTTTAAGACAAAACACATACTTCCATACAGAAAAAAAAACCAAACTTGTGTGAAATTACAGTAAAAGTGGAGATTCATCCTTCAGATTAACAAATCCGGTTCTTCAGGACTTGCTCAGACTAGAGGCAAATTAAGCATGATACTGATGCTATTAGCCCAGGAGATCTCTCAGGAGCATAATTGGCATCTCAGGATCATAATTGGCAACCAGTTTCTAGTGGCATTCCTCAGTGGTCACCACTGAGTCCAGACACTCTAATGTCTTTATAAGCAAATCGATAATGGGAGAGAATACAGCTGAGCAATTTCAAGTGTGACACCATCCTCGGTGAGTGCTCAGCATACCAGAGGCAAGGCTGCCATTCACAGGAACTTCACTAGACTGGAGAGATGAGCTGACTGAATCCTCATGAAGTCCAGCAAAAGCAAATGCAAAACCTTGCACCAAGCTCTAAATAATTCCATGAGAGAGGATAGGTTGGGGAAGACAGGCTTTTTTGCAGTTTTCAGAAAAGGATCTGCAGAATTTGGTGGACAAGAAGTTGAACATGAACTGGCAGTATGCTGCTGTGGGAAAGAAGGCCAACTACGTTCTCTGCAACCAAAGCTGTAGCCAGATGATCAAGGGAAGTGAATATTTCCTTCTGTTTAACACTCATGAAACAGCATGTGAATTGTGTTCAGTTTTGGGCTCCACACCACAAAGATGACACTTATGTATAGTAGCAAGCCCAGTGGAGGACTATCAGGATGATTAGGGGCTGAACGTGACACCACATTATAGGCTGATAAAATGGGTTGTAAAATCTTAAGAAGAGGCTATAGGGAAATGTAATTTCTATCTTCAACTAACTAATAAGTGTTGTAGAAGAGACGTATCCAGACTCATCACAAAAGTGCACATTGCTAGAATGAGAAGCAATGGACACAAGTTACAACACAGTAAATTTTGATTTGTGTTATGAGACAACATTTTAACAATGAAGGTGGTCAAATGTTGGGAACACACTGCTGAGAAAGGCAGTGCAGCTTCCATGCAGTAGACGGACAAAGCCTGGATTTGCTTTGAGCAGGAAATTGAACTAGACATGCCTGAAAGATCCTTGCCATGAATCTGTGGTAAGGGACAGAGCTTTGCTGGAGTATGAAAAGCCACTTCATGTTTTCTCATTTTGATATAAGAAAAATATAACAAATTGTGAGAACAAATCAGCAAGGATGTCTCCACATTAAGATGGATGAGAATACATCCATTCATCCATAGTTATAGGTAGGAAGACAATTACATTTCAGATAAAGTTCTCATTCTATCCTTCAAAAAACCTTTTACCATTGTGGCAGATTACAAATCACTTACAGAATGCTTCAAAACAAAGGCACTTTGACCACAGCAGATGTCTGGCTACAGTGCTAAGCCTAGTGACACATGGATGTATAAGAGTCTATAAAGCGGGCTCTTCAGCAGATGTCTCAGTCAATTGTTCTGTCTTGAATCTGCCTCAGTGGAGTCCCCAGAAGAGCTTTGCACTACGCAGGAAACACATTAACTAGGTACAAAAGCATCCCTCTCAACAATAAGCTACAAAGGATCTTCTCCACTCCTGCACACAGCAGTAAATATCACAGACCTGAACTAAATATTAACAATAGTAAGCAGTACTTTTAGAACAACCTCATTTTACCAAAATGTGTAGACTTTCTGTTAAAGACAATGGAAATTCTTTGACAGTTCAGTGCAGAAAAAGAGAAAATACAGTGTAGCTGCTCTGTGTTTCACTGAGGTTTCCACTAGTTTGGGTTGATGCCTCTCCTCCACATAACAACGTGTAAATAGCAGACCATGGCTGTCATGAAGATCCAAGTGATAGGGCTCTCTGCATGGAGCTTCCCTGCTTCTCTATGGCTTTGGAGGCCTATTTTGACCTTCTGATTTCAAAGTTCTCTTTAAAGGTAAAGGAAGTACTCCTCTGCACTATGTGGCACCCTTAAAACTGCAAGGTGTTCCTTCACCATCCTCCCAGGTACTGGGAAATAATGAATAATGTGTTCTAATTTTTTAAAACTGTGCAAATAATCCATAGAATTATGGAATTGTATATGACATATAATGTAACACATGTCAATATGACATGCCAGAGGTTTACTTATGAGCCTAGTGAACAGGTATAAAGCTAATTAAGAGAAAATATCTGGCATATCATGATCAAATAAGGAGCAATAAGCAAAATCATTTTGGCAATCTTAGATTTATTAGGGTATGAAATATAATACAATATGGAAGAAAACTAGCTGATCATGCAGACTGAGCCTTCCAAACAATCTGTGTAAGGTTCATGTGTTTTATCAAAAGGCTTGTTTTCATTAATCAGGAAAAAATGTTCTCTTTACAAAAACACAGGAATGGCACAAGCAGTAATTTAAGCTACTTGCAAATAGTTTTCTGCTCCAGGCCCAAAACAGGCCAATGAAAACAATTTCAAACTGCACATCCTCTCAACAACTGAATACATGTACTGTAGTGATATTGAAGACCTGTTGTTTTCAAGGGGCTAATTTTGTAGCACTTTGAAGTGGCTGGTCTCTTTTACCTCAAAATATCCCTTAGAAACCTGTCAGTAATTTACTGTAGATGTGGGATGAAGGAGTGACTTATCACTATTGGAATATTGCTAACTTGACACGATGTAAGATGAAGCATTTGATTGGCATAGTGTCAGGAAACCCAACAGCTACTTTCCCCCAATACGGCAGCATAAGATGCAGATCCACAAAGATGCTGTCAGCTCAGCTCACAGCTGGGACAGCCAAACTGGGCAACCTGGGAGAGTAGAATATACACTATCCAGTCTCCCAAAGGACAGGTTCACAGGATCAAAGCCTGAAATGTCTGGGAAGAACTACAAGGCAGCTCACTAATCTGACGCTGTCACAGCTGCAAAGGCTGGCTAGAAACTATGCAATCTGGCCAGATTTTCTGCCAGACCTGGTTTCCACCAAATGTTTTGATGTAGTCTCTGTAATCTTGAGAAATGTTTTGATATCATAGACTCCTTATTTTCCAGGCAAAGGCTACACAGTGGAAGTGAAGGCTGCAAGTCCAGAAATGTAGAATAAGAGAGAGAAAAATTTAGATCCATTTTACATTGATTAAAATTATCTGGTCCCAAAAAACCAACACAAGAAAGGGACAGAAGTATCATATGGACAGCTCAGTGAAAATTTCTCTTCAGTGCATAAAGAACTCATAAACCAAAGAAATGTTAGGTTGACCAAAGAGTGGTACAGAATATAATATCAAAAACTTATCTTTTAATACATCAGTGATTTTAGTAGTGTCTCGAACACTGTTCTGGTCTCGTTAAGAAAAGTTATTGCAATACTGAAGAGGTCAGAGAATGATCAAAGTTTTGAAAATACATTCACATAGACAGTCATTAAGTATTTTAAACAATTTCCAATATAAAGTAAAGGAAGCAGGAGAAACAGTTAATGTATCTGAAATACTGTGTTTCACAAAGAATACAGATAACTTCTTTCTTCTAGGCCTTATCAAACCCATTCATTAAATAAAATTAAATAGTGTTAAATTCTGATAAAAGCAGGTAAGTGGCAGATGAGGAAAGAGCAGCTTAAGCAAATACCATCAGAAGTTTGTTCTCTGTACTTTCACTCTCCTTAGTCTGAAAGTTTTGGGTCTACTGTGAGAGGAATCATTTGGATCTGGGCCTCAAAACTAAAATAAAATCTAATCTTAAATAAAAAAATAAATATAAAACATTGCCACAAATATCTACCAGACAGAGGAATTTGGGAGTTAAAACTAAGTTTTTCAAAATCTCTAATGCTGCTTCTTATTTGATTTATGCCATCCTTTCATCATTACACGAGCTTCAGCTGACTAAAGCCTGATACAATAAAAAGCCTGTAACAACTGGACAGGTAACAAAAACTGCGTGGTTTCTTGAATGCAAGGTAAGGTGGAAAAATTCACATGTAATCCTAAATAAGCATCCAAATCCAGTAAGATTTAAAAATAGAAAAGGTGATAAGAAATTAAACTGCCATTGGCCAGCTAGAAGAAACCAAGACTGAATACTGACATTCACTTCTGCTGAAAATGATAGTAAAAGCAGTATTTTTAAATTTTAAGTCTGGCAGTTTCTTATTTTACAGTCTATGGATTATAGTGGATGCTCCAAAACTATTTAAACCATATTTTTAGAGCTCAGCAAGTATGAAAACAGTAAAATAAGTAGTAAGATTTGTAAAATAACTCTGTGGCAAAGGACAAAGACTGTCCTGAAATTTGACCTTCCATTTATATACTGGAACTAGGGGTCATTGCTTTTGGAAATTTGTTCCTATTCATTTTGCTGAACATTTAA
Organism: Piaya cayana; assembly: GCA_013389865.1. Taxonomy (NCBI): domain Eukaryota; kingdom Metazoa; phylum Chordata; class Aves; order Cuculiformes; family Coccyzidae; genus Piaya; species Piaya cayana. The sequence goes on from WAAB01009307.1 coordinate 77,127, forward strand.
AACTTTGAATTTGACATAATTTGCCTTTCATCATTTTTTAATCTACTGTAACATCAGTGCCAAATCTTATAATGTGACTGTAGCCTGCCCATCCAATCTTCTATTTCATCAAAAATATTTATAATATACTATGACCTCTCTTCCTTTTTCTGTGTATGCGCACACATTTTTGGAAGCTGATGTTCAAAGAGGCTAACGGGTTAAAACCAGAATTTACATACCTTACATATCTCAGCAGTGACTATCAGCAACTGGCTGGAGTTCAGTTAGGGCTGCAGGCAGGTGACAGGGCTGTTACCCATGCTCTGGCTTGAGGTGCACCTTACTGAGATAATGTGAGAAGATATTAGATGTGCCATGAGAAATTACTAGATAAGGTAGATAAGACAAGAAGCTAAAACAATTTAAGATAGTGTCATGGAGATGGCAACATTTCACTGGTGGTTTAGGTGGAGTTAAGTATGAAATGGCCAAACTTTACAGCTAACTGAAAGGGGATACTGCGGACCCTCTGGAGAACAAAATACTGTATGGTAAAAGGCACCTGCATAACTGTGTCATTAATACTGTAGGGAGCTAAAATTACCTTAGTAATTGTATGAGGAGCACAAAACCTGGGGACAGATGTAGCAAACTGGGACTAATGGAGAAAAAGTAAGTAGAGGCAGGGTGGGTTTTTTTGTGGGTTTTTTTTTATGTGAGGAGATCAGGGGAGAGAAAGGGAGAGGCTAGTGTTGAAAAATGCATGAAGAGGGATAGCAGGGTACATCAATGACAAAATCAGCACTGCCAGGAGTAGCAGTTGGACCGGGATAATAATGCCAGTCTGTTGTTGTGACCTTACCACATGTCCAAACTTGCTTCTGTGACAAAGAGGATCAGGAAAGGAAACATGAGTCCACCTGAGACAGAGCACTTGAGCATCCAGATAGCAGTGTAGCAGTATCGATTACAGATCTGATAGTATCAGGGTCTTCTCAGTTGCTTACTAGAATTTTATGTAGAGGAACAACGGTTTTCACTAAATCATTAAATACCTGTAAAGTGAAAAATATTGAGTTATATAACCAAAATGTTCTGATTTGGGAGAAAAAAAATACAGTTGAACCTTATAGTCTGTGCAGTTTTCATTTGTCTTAGACAACAGTTATCTGAGGATCAGGAACTATATTACATGAAGGAAAACGCATCTTGGAAAATAGTCCTCAGCCAGTGAAGTCAATCTTCAGGTTAAAACAGAGACACAAGCCCAAATTGTCCCATAGAACAGAGCAGTGACACTTGTCAAATATATTTATTTATTTTTCCTAATGGCTTCTGTGGGGGAGTGGAGGCCAAAAACCAATACCCAACACTAGAAATAAGTCCCTTTTATATGGTGCCACAGAACCAGACAGAAATTTCAAGCAATAAAGCAGCTACCCATGCTAATTGTTACCTCCTTGTGTTTATGAACAGATCTTGGTAAAGAATTTGACAAAATGAACCGTTTAATAGCAGCACTGGTATTAGCTGAGCCAGCTACTATATGCAGTATGGTGGGCTGACCTTCTCCAGCTGCTAGGTGATCACTCAGTCACTCTGTCACTCCCTCTCCTCGACAAGATGGGGAGAAAAGAAGATGAAAAATTTGTGGGACAAAACAAAGACAGGGAGATCACTTGCCAGCTACTGTCATGGGCAAAACAGACTCAAAGATTGAAATAGATTTGTATGTTGAGCATCAGACCGAAATTAAAACATCATTCCCCACTCCCCGCCATTTCTCAGTCTCAATTTCACTCCTTCATTCCTGACCTCTATCTGTTCCCTCCCACCCTGAGTGGTGCAAGTATGTGGGGAACAGGGGCTTATTGTCAGTTCGCAACTGTTCCTCGCTTCCTCCTCATACTTTTCCCTGCTCCAGTGTGGATGCTCCATGGGTTGCAGTTTCTACCAGAAGAACCTGTTCCTCTGTGGGCTCTCCGTGGGATGCAGGGGAATCTGCTCCAGCACCTGGAGCACTGCCTCCTCCTCTCCATCCTTCTTCTCTGACCTTGTTGTTCACAGGGCTGTTTCTCATATTTTTTCCTTCACTCTTTCCTGTCTGTGTGACATTTTCTTTTCTGAAATATGAGCCTCTTCACCAAGAGGCTCAGCTGTGACCTGTGGTGGGGCTGTTGTGGAACCAGCTGGAAACAGCACAAGGCAACCCTGGCTTCATCTCACCAAGGCCGCTCCTGCAGTCCCTCACAATCAGCACCCAGGCATCTGCACCCAGTACATATGGCTGTCTTTCTTCATAAACACTGTCATGAATATGATGATTTATACAGGGAGAGTTAAAACGGAGGTTTTATGGAAAGCAGGAAAGTCCTCTGGACATGTGATGGCAAGACAGTTCTGTCTGCTCTGATACCACAGAAAGATCAAGCATGAGACACTGTCACAGGGTTAAGTGAAGTTCTATTAGCATAAAGTATCCTTACCACATAAACCATCACACATTGAACTGTTTGCTCTTTAACTACTCCATAGTTACTGCTGTTAAGATGAAGAATTTCTGATTTTGTTTCTAAGTAATGAAGTGACGACTGTTACCATCACATTCTGTCAGTCTCTTTACATGACCAGGACTGCCCTCCTTGACACCAGTCAATTAACCCATCATCAAAGTATGCAATCAGAGCAGGCACACAGCAATACACATTATAAATGGCTCTCATATGCTCACTCAGCTGTTGCAGAAGTAATAGGCAGGCTTACGTACTAAGAGCTCACATAAGGACTTTATCTTTTATTCTTTTCTCTGTGCTTAAAACCTCCTCTGTAATAACATCCATTATATCCTCTCAGGTGTGGCAATTCCTCTTCAATCAAAACAAGTGACCATTAGAAAGCATATTAGAGTTTTACTCAGTAGGCAGCAGGCACGTTTGTTACTATCGTTTTGAAGAAAACGCTGGAAATTATCCTTCAGTTAACATGAATACAAATAATTCATGTTCCCCTTTATTACCATAAAATAATGTTTGTTAACAAATTTCTTCATATAGTATCATGCAGTTTCCACATACATTTCTGAATATTAACAAAATTGTGTTCACCCGCTATGAGGGTACAATTCACTGTAATAAAACAGTTAAACCTACCAGTGACCTTGGCATTCAGTACCTTTCTAATTTGTAACTGTGAAAGGAAAAACTTTGTTCAGTTAGATTTTTAGGACTGTCAGCCCTACCAGGTATCAAAATTATTTGCCAGATACAGACTGTTCAAAATTAACACGGGCACAGTCAGCTGGCTTCAGGGATCTTTGCAGGCCAATCTGGCTTGCTCTACTAGAGTGATTATTAGAGACCATACCACTCAGCTACAGTGCTCTATAGGGATTTGGAGCTAACAAAACCATTCATTAAGGGAACATTGATAATCTAATTGCAGAAAACTTCTAATCCTGAATTTGTAGAAATGTGAATCTGTTTATCCTATTGAAAGAATCATACCTCTTACTTTCTCCCAAGGACAACATTCACCTCTGTGTGATAGCAAATATACCACTATTATCCAGGTATTACAGAAAACAATGAATTCTATCACAAATATTCCTTGAACATATTATGAATATTTTCCCACATAAAAGAGTAGGACTACTGTCACTGCCACAGGTCTCCTCAATTTTCTATGTCACCCACTCAAAAAAACTAAGTTCATCTTTAGAAAATATTTAGAAAGAACAGTAGAGAAGACAAAATACAAAAATTCATCACAAGCTCTTGGTGTGCTGTTCCCCAATGTCACCACTATTTCCTGTTTTGATGATGCTGATCTTTGGCTCTGCAATGTTATAATCACTAACCACAATGTTTCCATCTTCTAAAAACAATCTCTACATTTAAATTTTCTAAATATTATCACATAACAATTGCTTGTCCATTAATAGAACACTGCAAATCTTCATTTAAGGAGTTATAGTTATTCTTACTGATCTATGAAATAAACAGCTCTTCCTAATTGGATTTTAAAGGAAGGGAAGTAAAGCAAAGAGGAAGAGAGAAGGTTCATGCAGTGTGTTGCGTGGCTAATGGGAATCTGGGCTAACAACTAATATCTCAGACCATATCATAATCAAAGCAAATTTGTACAATTGTCCTTGAAGCTGATACTCTGTGATTAGGGTCTAAATAATTGTAAAAGGTTTACAGAAGTCTTGATGGTCACAAAAGAAAGCTCTGAAAGTCATTGTCTCTCCTCATGCTTTTCCTTTTTATTTCACAAGGCTAGATACATGCAATACTGAAAGCTTAGCTCCCAAGGGGCATCACCAGTTTTGGAGAAGCCTGAAGGCTGCTGAAATGATTTAGCCAAAAAGGTCTCACAAGGACATTCTCCAAAACTCTTCACCCCAAGGAGTTATGCTCAATGAGAAAGTACAGTCTTCTATGCACTCCGCTGAGACTCCACTAATTACTGCCAGTGTTAGTGGTCTGCAGGAGCCATTGTAAATAAGCAGGAGCAGGGTTTCAGTAACATCCTCTCAATGTCTTAACATGTATTCGAAGTCCAGACTAAAGAGCAAAGTTGTCATAGGCAGACATTAGGAACCTACATTAGAACATCCCCACTCCCTGATTAGCTTCGGAGATTAAATTGGTACAGCGCAACAATAAATCAAGACTCCCTTTTTTCTCCTCCTATTTCATTGGTATTATATCACTTAATTATGTTAACTTCTGATACAATCAGCTTCATACATATATGGTCCAAGAAGATAGGTACAATTATAGAATCATTGAATGGTTTGGGTTGGGAGGGACCTTAAAGATTATCCAATTCCAACCCCTCTACTATATGTATTTTATAACTATTATATTCAAAAGTGAGAATGGTTGAATTATTAACACAGTAAATACAAACTTTTTATGAAATAAGATACAACCTATTCCTATTTTTAAAATATGTTTAAATTCTAGGATTCCAAGAAGTTTACGATTTCTAGTGCTCCAAAATGTATTGCTACATGAAGCCCACCATTATTTCAGCCAGTAGCATAATAGACTACAAATGGTGATGCATAGCTGTTTCTTCTCTGTGATAGTCAACAGATAATGTAATTGTTTCTCAATCCAGATGGTAGAATTTAACTGTAAGACTACACTACAGTATTATAGTTCATAATTTTCAGCACTGAGTTTGGACAAGGTGTTTTCCATCAAATAATTACATAAAATGATTGTAGGCATGAGTAGAAAAAAATATAATATGTGAAACCTCAAGGATTTTCAAGGATATGGAGCACCTAAATTACAAAAGCGATGATTCATTGATGAATGGGGGAAAAAACCCCATACCTTGGATTTCTCCCTTTCCCCCAAGTTATCACATGAAAAGAATCACCAGGAACGAAAGCAAAGATATTCAAGGGCAAAGAGTAGTTTTGGACTAAGGCAGCCTCACAGCTGCACATACCTGTAAGATTTTTATAATTACCAAGAGAGAGCTGTAAATGTTACCTCCCTCTGGGGCTATAGAGAGACACCGTTTTAGTATTAATAATCACAGGTATATAACCAACAGAACTAGTTTGTTAGTCTGATTTTTTAAAAAAGAAAAGCTTTGGGATAATTCTGTCTAACCTGTAGTACATTGGCTACAAATTTATCACTTTCATTTGAAATATTTTAATTCTGTCAAGTCAACAGTTTCTGGCAGAGAACAGTCTCATCTATCAGAAATTCCATATGCCATTACATTCCTCCTAAATGCAACACAACATGGTAGTGTAAATTACATTAATGTATTTATAATCATGCCTTACAAATCTTCTCTACACACTGATTAGACTACAACCATTCTTCCAGCTGTATCAGACAGAAAACTTTTTCACCACATTATTCCATTTGATGCAAAGAGACTGGAAACAAGTCACCTGAAGAATTTTTAAAAATGCTTCAGATGTGTTATTACTGATGACTACTAAAATATTCCAGTTTAACAGATTCATAGTTTTTACATATTTACATAAGCTCACACAATATTAGGAAGCTGACATGGTTTGAAGTAGACTAAAATTTTAGGTCTGGTAAAATTTTGGTTTTGCATCCCACAAGGTTATGCAAGTGCCTGAATATGTGGAGAAAACACATTAGGTTTACAGGAGAATATTCAAGGAGAACTTCAGAGGGTGAGAAACATTATTAGCACAGTAAGATAGATTCAGAAGTAAAATGTTGATGTCACTATGATGAGAAGGACATTCTGAGTGAGCCTGCAGGCAAAAATTAATATAACCACCAAAATGACCTGATATTATAGTCATAATTGTTCAAATGAACAGTTTATTTGTTAAAAACATACTTTTGAATATATTAAAATTATTCACTTAATTTAGCAACTACTCAAATTCCCTAGTAAGCTTTATCAAAAAAAGGTAAATTTTGAAAACGTTTACTTATAAAACATAATACTAAAAATTTATTTAAAATATAAATTCTGGTAATTTTTTTTCAATATGAAAAAGAGAAAACTCTTCCCTACTCCATAAATTAAACAACTTAACTTTATTTCATCATTTAACTATGAAAAAGAACCATAATTATTCATACAGAAAACATTCTATTATTTTACAGGAGGAAGAAATAAAATGGCAGGAAAATAGGCTTGAATTCTATGGACAAAAAGCAGAGTGATTCCCTGAAGTAATCCCAGATCTTTAATCTATTTTTTGAGAGCCACAGAAAACTTCAAGTCTTTTATCATAGACTGTAGTTAAATTAAGCTTTGTATTTGATCCATAATTTCTCCAAACTGAATAAGAACCAGAAAAATTCTTGATGAAATGTATAGCAGCACTACAATATAACATTTTAGATGCAGGACATTGCAAACCTGTTATTTCTACACTGAATCTACATGGAAATTTTGCTTGTTCCTTGCAGCAAATGACTAACATGAAGAAACAAGGCAGAGAAACTAATGCAAATTAACACTGTCTATGATGTAGAACATTCATTAATCTCAGCTGATGCTAGCAAGAAATTCACATGTTCACCAAAAGCAGAACAAATCCCCAGACACAGTGGGGAATCTACAGGAATTGCTGAATTTTTTAACTTCAAGAATTTTTATTAAATTTGTGCCTCTACCATAAACATATATAAGTTGATGTCAAGCAAACAAAATCAAGGACATTCATATTAGTACTGTAGTTGTTTTCATTCTTACACTGATTCTAACCAAAACCATTAAGTCATTTGCAGTCCACCCATGTATGTTATTTCCCAATATAATTCACACCTGAAGGGTTTCATTTTTAAAACACCATTTAGATGGGAATTATCTGTTGGTTTAAGACTGTAGCTTTTTGTTTCAGTCTTCTCCTCAGGAGAAATAGAATAGAGATGACCAATGAAAAAAGACCTGTTCTTCCATTCTAAGAAGAGCTGCTGTACCTATCTGCTGTGAGTTGAATGGCTTGACTGTGTTAATTTTATTATATAAGTTTCTATTTTATCACTGGATTCAGTTTTGGTCTTTTATTGGTTCTTTGCCAAACAGTGCTTTGGAGCTACTTATTAGCTCTATCCTTGTAATCCTAGATTTTGGCTGTTAAACTGTTAAATGGAAATTTAGCTTTAAGACTTGTGGGAATTCATGCTGGCTACAACTGTGTTATCTGTACAGCTGGCTTTATACGATCCTTGATCCTAGTGGAGAATTAAGAGTTGAGAAAGGTGGATTAGGAGACATGCTGTACAGTGAGTGTTGTTCACAGATGGCGAAGTGAGCATTTTATTTTAAATGTGGTTCTAAAGGCTACCGAGTACCTCTGATGTCAGGACAGAATGCAGGAGAGGCAGCATATAGCAAACATCATGAAACTCCGGCTGGTGGACACAGCTGGGGTCATTTGGGGATTTTCTTAACTTACTGTTAATTTTTCTAGCACTGAATTGAAAGTCTGGCATAAACATTCTTAGCTAGCATATTAGTTCAGATTGCATGTGAAAATAATCCCATCAGCATTAAAATTTAATGAAAAAAGGAAGTTACTGCTAGAAATTATAGTGATATGCTGCATAGATGAATTCCACTGGAAGAAGGAAAAATTATTCCCCAAGGATTTCTGTCATGGGAAATCTATAAAAGGCAAATGAGTGTAAGATAAAAATACATCTAGTGGATTTTGTGAAGTGTTGATGGGAGACTGCTGGAAATCTTGTCAAAGGTTGTAGTCTGGAGAAGTAAAAGAGCACTTTTTGAGGTGTAGTATGTTCAGCATGGTGCTAATTAAACAAGTTCCCTTGACTAGTAGCTGTTCTCATCCTGGAAACAGAGGGTCTATCCATACTTGGACTGTTTAACTATGTAAATTTGGTTGCTATTTGTCTCAGTACTAAATATAAATGTGCTAGCACCAAACCAAACCCCACAATGTAGTGGGGCAGGAAGTGTTTCTTCTGCTGAGATCTCCACCAGGGAAGAAGTGCCAGTACCACCACTCCATATACTCATACAGAATTCTGGTAGTGTTGTCACTGTTGGTTGTGTTAAAATGTTCAACTGATCTTTGAAGTATTTGAGCTTTCTCATTACCATGCAGTTAGCAAAGTAATACATATTTTGCTACTGATGCTATTTATTTTCTTTCCCAATAAAAAGGCAACTCTTGAAACATGAACACCTAGAATGTGCTAAGGAGATTTCCTACTAAGGAGATTTAACTTGTGCTGCAGTGCAATCATGCACTGTTAAGAAAGTTGGATACTACCAATCTGATAAGAAGTTGTACAGGACAAATATATCCTTAGTGAATACTGTTTTGTCATGGACACATTGCCATCGGTACCTGAACTAGCGAGTTTAAAACTAGCTCAGTTATGTCAATTGTACATAACAGGAGTTGTACATGTACAGGAGTGCTGATTCTGAAACAGCAAAAAAATGTCTACTTCCTGCCTGCATTACCTCTAATATTGGTGGTATAATACTGATAAATACTTTTCTGGTATAGCACTGTAGGACACTCTTAAGCTAAGATCTTTCACATGGGTCACTTGTTTGTGTTGGATATTGGACAATACCCTAGGTGGAAAAAAATTTTTTTTGTACTTTATACCCCATGATTCCCTTATTCCACTAAATCTCAGGATAAAGATTCTGGGAGAATTATGCTGTAAATATTTGTATTTATTAATGCAAATAGAAACCACAAAGCTAAATCTTATTGCAATGGACTAAATATTTATCCTTTTGTGTAGGTTTTTAGTGTATTCGGGGACAGAACAACCATTCTCAATATTAAGAAAGAGTAAAAGGTGCCATTCAAGAGCTGTGGATATTTTCTTATTATTGAGCAGGAGAGTTTAAACTAATATAAAAGATTAGTATGGGATCTAATATATGTAAATATTTTCTACCTTAAAGTATTTCAGTAATTATGATATAATGCTATCAATTTATTGTTAATCTGTTAATTCAGCAAACCTCTATGACACCCTCTATATCTAGTACCTCATGTTAAAAAACCATTGAGCTTATTGGATAAGCCCCTGCTTAAAGAGTTAAACATAGACTCATTAATGGTAGAGAAGACCTCGAAGATCAAGTCCAACGTTCAGCCCAGCACAACGACACCTACCAATCCATGTCCCAAAATGTAATGTCTACACATTTTTTTAATGATTCCAAGAATGGAGACTCCACCACTTCCTTGGGCAACCTGTTCCCATGCTTGACCACTTGTTTTTGGTAAAGAAAGTTTTTCAATATCCTATGATGCAACCTGAAACCATTTCCTCTCATTCTGTGACTTGTTACTTGGGAGAAGAGAATAGTATAAAGAAGGTAAATGGGCAAAAATGTAGGGGAAAATAGATGCAAAAGGACGTAAAGTTTCCTGACGAGGTCATTGAGTCAGTCAGCTGAACCAGAAATGTACCTATTGCTTCTTAGCAATGTACCTATTGCAGCTTTCCATGGCTCCATGTTTTACTGTGACTTTGCTTCTTGCTTCCCAGTGTAGGAAGGCCCTTACTTCTCACTGACTCCATATGTCTCTCCTTTATGAAAGAGTGTCAGGGAATGTCTCTGCACCAGCCCAGCAGCTACAGCATTAAGCAGTGAGAGCATCAGCATGGGGCTGACGTGGACTCTGCGTACACCACATTGCAGAGACTCACCTGCCCATCTACAGGGAAGTGGGACACCAGGTCCATGAGGTACCCCAAACCAGCACCCTCTGCACCACAAAGGAGGACCTCCAATATAAATCTAACTTGTACAAGGAACTTCTTTCACTTTGGTGATATTTTCAAGGTGACAGTGGGAAAAACATCATCAAGCTTTCCTCAAAGTGAGACTGTGATTCCCTCAGTTATAGTCCATGCTGCCTTCTCTTGACAGGGTAGATCAATAGTATTGTGTTTAACAATACATGGCACAGCTTTGCATATACCTGGGCTAGCAAGTGTGTCTGCTGCGACTTTTATAGAAGTAGTGACCAAGGGACAAATAATGACAGGACTGGAAAAGATTAAATATGGAATACTTTGCTGACCTACATCTCACTAAAATCAAACCATCTTTGATTTATTAAGCCAGGAAAATATCTTATAGTTTAGACTTGTGTTTCTCTTCTTTTTGGGATCCAGGCAGGCTAATACTTTATAATAACTGTTTATTGAATGTCTGACTTCATGATCCTAACCTAGCCACTGAGCAAGAGACCACTACAGGAAATTTATGCCTTAAACTAGTGTAGTATCTCAAGCTGTTATTGAATTGTAGCACTACAATATAGCTTTCAATAAAGCTTGTAACGCCAGTGAGTTCTTTGCAGCTCTTTCTCTTTAAAAATCTCCTGATACACTTATAAATCAATTTTTAACAGGAAAACCTTTTTCCCAGGGCAGTAAATAAAATGTTTATGGAGAGCAGAATCCTCTCTTTCCCCACTGCAATCCAGAAACTGGAATAGATCAGGATTCCCTCACTTCCTCCTTTGAGGGAAAGGACGACTGGTGTCATGCACTGTCCATCACACAAATCCTTCTCTGGGCTAGATGGCCCACACTTAGAGTTCATACAAATATTTATAATTCTCAGAAGTGCCCTTTACAATCGATCCTAACATGGGCAGTAGAGCTGTGTTTTGTGTTACTGAATGGAATTTCTCTCAACTACAAAATAAAGAGTAAAAATGATATAATTAATAAAGGTTTAATTTCATGCTTACAGTGGTATTTCCTTTTTCTTTTTCCTTTTTTTTAAACAAATGAGTAGCTGACTTAAAACAGTAGCTGTAAAACCTGGAAATAGAGAGAAATTCAGCTTCAGCTTCAATTTCTGTATTCTGGTCCTATCTTTTAAATAAACAATAGTGGAATATCAGCTCTCAATCTGAAGCCAAATGTAAAAAAGAAATAACAAAAATTTCCCACAGTATCTGTATATCTGCAGAAACTTTGAGATAGTTTGTTAACAATGAAAATGGCTTGAAAGGTTTGGAAAGGTAAATTGTATTGCTTGATAAGTGAAAAGTGTCAGTATCTATTTTTATTACCTGTTTTTCTCTGAATCAGGGAAAACATCTCATCTGTTTAACAAGCTAGACTGCAAATGTAATCTAAACAAGTTATTTCTTATTCATGTAAGGTTCTCTCTCTGTAAGACATTTAAAAGCATTTTTTGTCCTATGTAATTGTATAATAGTTGCTTACCTCAATTGTAATATTTTTTATGCTAAACACAAAGATGAAGAAGTTATAGGTAGGCATGTTTATTAAAGGAAGGAAGTTGCTCAGTTCAGATTACACTTTTGGGGGATTTTTATGCCCCCTTTAAAGAGCATGTGCTCACAATAATTCAGATCCTTGCAATCCAGTCGGGTGTGCTTGTTAGAAATCTTATCACACCTCCAGTGCAGCATCCTAAAAATCATATTACTACCAAACTTTACAAAATCCTGCTGTGAATCATGAAGTTGTTAAACCTTCTCATAACCTATTTATTTTTTTACATTTGAAAAATGCCCCTGTCTCAAAAATGGATGAATAAATCTTCTAAAACTATTTTAAAAATTACATTTGGAGTGAAAATTTAATCTCAGATATTTAAAGTGTAGTATAATGACACCAACTGCAAGATACTTACATTGATAAGTGTTTTGTAATATTAACTATAGATACTGCTGTGAGCTCCATCTGTATTTAAAATGACACAAGTAAAAAAATGAAATTTCATTCTCTCTCTCTTTTAAATCTTAAATGCTCCTCCAGAGAGGATTAGTTTGATTTGTTTCTCTAAGAAAACTTTGCTGGGTTATCAGGCTTTTGATTTAATGGATGAGTATCTGTTTAAAAAGATTAATTTTACCCTAGGAATTCAGTGAGGACTCTGGATTATTGTGCTTTGCAATAGTAATATATTTGATAGCTATGGGCTTTGATGGAGAGCAGCCTGCCCTCTGCTCTGGAAATGCCTCTTGGAGGAATGTTCACTGTAGTACTTTAGATGATAACTACTTCCAGAGAGTGTAATGGATGACAAAATAAATGGTGAGATAGTTTGAACCCTGCCAATCTGGAAGCTTTAAAATTGCTGGTCTTACTGTTGACTTACAGTTGAATTTGTTTTTTCACTCCTCAGTGCAGAAAATGAAATACATATGTGCTGTGATTTTTACAAGAAAGACTTGCAGCTAGGCGTCCTGTAGCTTCTATGAAAGTAGAATTTCCTATAAAATGTGTTCCTGGTGAAATGTAAATCACTGTCATAGAGCTGTTGTCATGTGAAAGATCGTGTGATACAGAAATTGTGTAGCTTTTGGGTGTTCATGAAGTTTTGTTTTCTGTTACCATCTGTATAACAGAGAGTGACAACAAGTCTTAAGTGGTGTTCTGCACTTTTGTAGGTATTTCAAAGCTGACTTTAAAATTGGTTATCTGAAGTAAGCTGTGTCATCTCAAGAACAGTTGACAAAAAACACCCTATGATGTGCTGCCACGGCTACATTGCTAGTGTCATCTCATCTTGCAGCTCTGATATATCTGCCAAATTATAGACATAGAATGACCACAGTCTTGCAGTGTCTTTTTATTTTTCATTGGTGCGTAATATTATAGACAGAATTATGCAAGACTTTGTGATATAGACAGACATCTGTCTATCTAAACTGGATGTATGAAACTTATTGTTATTTTTGTGACTTGTATTGTGTCAGCTTCAAGTGTGAAGGGATGTTGAGAAAATGTTATTAATCAAATTTATTCAATTCTACAAAACTTTCCTATAGCACCTTTCACTAGCACTGTATAGATCTTCACAATATGATAGATGTAAATGATTTTTGGTCTTCACCACTGTAAGAGTCAGTCAAAGGATTGATTTCTGCCTCAACATTTCTTCTCATTTTTAGCCTCAGAACTTGACTGTATAAATCAGAAAAGCAGGCCTCAGAAAACAGCCAGAACTGGGATGGACTGAATGCTTTGTACCTAACAACCTGTACCTGCTTCCTTATCTCTTAAAGCCTCCTTGCTCCCTACCATTGTGAAATATCCATGAAGCAAGGAGGAAATGACAGGAAGATTAATACAAAGGCAGGTTACAGGTGTATTGACTGGCATAAAAGACAGCTCCGGGGCAGCTGAAGAGAGGGGCAACAGAAGACACCCTCCACCGTGGGATCACCTCCAGCAAAGACCGAAACAATGGAATGCCTTCTGGACTGGGACTCCCAAAGACGCTGGACATCTGTGGACCTGTGGTGGTAGCTATGAACCCCTTTTCTTTCCCTCTTCTCCCCATCTCTTTCCTTATTCTCCGTCTCTTTCTATTGTAAGTCGTTTTCTATTGTAAGTCGCTTTATGGGCATAATTAATAAAGTACCAGTTTAGATTGAAATTTAACTCCCTTGACTCTCTTTGAATTATTTTGCACTCTGAAATCATAAATGAAGCGAACCTTCATGTGTCCACTTACGAGTGGACCGTGACAACCACTTAAAGTTAATAAGGTTTTTCTAGATTTGTACTGGTAAATACTTTATACAATCTCACACTGCAGTACATGCTTTACATAGTATGCAGATAAGTAAGTGTATATGCACACATTCATTCAGCTTATTTATTTATCTTTACACTTACAGGACATAAAGCTTAAAATCTAGTATTTTTAATACTTCAGTAGTCCTAAAATGTCTATAACTATAAAGGTAAATGGCCTATGAAATAATATGCTTACCATCTTTAAAAGATGAAATGTAATAAGAGTAAACCTGACAACTTCAGTCCTACTTTAGAGAATGTGATTTCCATGAATTTATTTTTTCTACAGAATATAAAGAAAGCTGTTATTCAGTTGCACAAAAATCTCATTAGAGAGATTTGGGACAGGAGGGAGAGCCAAGAATGCATTTTAATTACTAAAATTAAACAAAGGCAGTGAAAAAAATTCAATTTGGCCAAGTCAGCCAATATTTGGTGTGTCACTAACAACTAATAAAATTCACACAGCAATGAAAGAAAGTTGGGATTTCTGAATGTGTAAACATGGAAGTGGTATAAATGCATTTTTGAAAGTGAAATAATCCCATTCAGTGGTCTTTAAGCTTGTGCAATTAAGTTGTTATTTCACTTGCTTTTGAGCTTGTTTTTATTACTAAGCTCATATTTGTTTCAAAGCTTTTAAAAATGCAAGAATAACTGGAGGAGAGTAAAATGTTTATGCTTTGCCATCTGAGTGTTTGGTAAGTAATTGCAAAAGTGGCAGTATCTAAGGCATCAGTATCAAAGAAAACTTTAGAGTACTTTGAATAGTGATATGGCAAACAGCAGAAAGACACAAAATATATATGCTATAACAGAAAGTCAGCTGGTTCTTAAATGCAGAATTATCACTTCTGCCTGCGGCAGTCTCTGAAATGCAAAATTTGAAACTGGGGAAGCACACTAGGAAATTAACACCTAGGTCTGCTCTATTCTTAAGATTTTTCTCTGAAGTCATGAGTTGACCACTTTCCAAGAAAGGACAGAATATGCAGGCAACTGGCCTACTCCTGAGGACTCAGTCCTATGCCACCTTCTTGCATTTCTGGGGATATCAAACCCTAAGGTTGCAATAATTAAAGCAAAACTATTAAGCAGTAGTAAATTCCATCACATTAAACATTATTCCTGTACCTAAAGCAGACATGTATTTAATGTCTCTGATAAAGCAAGGACATGAAGTTCAAGGCTATATTACTTCAGTTAGAATAATTGACTTCTTGGCTGTGTGTTCACAAGGCATTTTGTATGCTTTTTATATATAAGCCACCCTAGTGATACATGGTCACCCTTTTTGGGCCAGTCAGTGCAGATTTGTTTCTTTCAAGGCTAATATTTCAGAATTCAAAGTACAATAGTATATTCAATTCCAAATATGAACATACCCTTAGAGAGTGGGAATAGAGGGAAAGTTCAGATGGTTTCATTAGCTTTGCCAAGTACTATAGAGTTTGAGAAGTAGGCTGAAGAGAAGGAACACTACTTGGACAGCAGCCAGAAGTCTGCACTTTGGTGAAAAAAAATTCTTTAAGTTCTAAGCACACTATTTCCTTTTCTCTTTGATAATGATCTTAAAGAATTGCACCATCCAGCTTTGAGGGTTTAAAAGCACCAGCAGTCTCAAGAATCTTGTTTGACCAGGTTTTCCATAGTTACAAATACTGATGTTTGGCTTCAAATCAGTAAGACCTATAAAGACATAATCAAATGCTTAATCAAGGTATATGTTTGCTCTCATCCTTCATATGAAAACTTTCCAATGGGATGTATGTCTTGAATGATGCATCTATTGTTATATTATCTTTCATTATATAATGAAGTTTTGCATTTCAGGACTATTCAGACACTTTTCAGGGTTTTTGATACAAAAGCAGTTTAATCCCTCAATGTATCTAATAAAGTGAATTCATTGAGATGATGTGTTGAAGATGAAAGAACTAAATCTTGCAATTATTCCAGTCATAAAGCATGCTGTGTAATAAAACAGACAAGTATTTTATAGAATTATTTAGCACCTTTGGTAGTCAGTGGGAAGAAACAAATGAAATTGATCCTAATGGATTTTCCTTGAAAATCAAGGAGACAAAAGCAAGTTACAAAATCAGTGTGAACAGGGCACATAAAAGTTTTAAGCCTCTTATCATGTCCATAATGCAATGCAGATGCTTGCAAGCATTTCTGAGTTAAAACTAGGATGGCAAACTCTGGAATGTGCAAGCTGTGTATCAGCATATCACTGTGTCTAAGCTAACCAGCCAACTGAAAGACATGCTGTTTAGTCAGGTGGCATGTTTTCCTAAAGCAAGCAATTGATTGGAGATCACAATGAACCTCTCCAGCCTTTGATGAGAGATATTCCCTTGGTTTCCATGTTTTATACCAGATCCCAAAATGTAACAGTTGCTATACATTCTCCAGAGTGTTTGTTCATTTCACATAGTAGCTTCCACTGTCACTGCCATTCCTCTTGACAGCTGTTCTAAAAAATGTAATCTACTCAATAACTATCTTTCATTATAATCCAATATTTATAAATAAAAGAAAATAACTGCTTAAAAACCAATCAAACCACTTGGCTGACTGTTGGATTGTGTTATCACAAAACTCTTTGTTTGTTGTGAAAGAGCTTGTCTTTTCCTTCCAAATGCTAGTCTAATTTTCATAATAATGATCTTAGCTATCCATTTCTTTTAAAAAAAAAACAACCCAANTAACTGGAGGAGAGTAAAATGTTTATGCTTTGCCATCTGAGTGTTTGGTAAGTAATTGCAAAAGTGGCAGTATCTAAGGCATCAGTATCAAAGAAAACTTTAGAGTACTTTGAATAGTGATATGGCAAACAGCAGAAAGACACAAAATATATATGCTATAACAGAAAGTCAGCTGGTTCTTAAATGCAGAATTATCACTTCTGCCTGCGGCAGTCTCTGAAATGCAAAATTTGAAACTGGGGAAACACAGTAGGAAATTAACACCTAGGTCTGCTCTATTCTTAAGATTTTTCTCTGAAATCATGAGTTGACCACTTTCCAAGAAAGGACAGAATATGCAGGCAACTGGCCTACTCCTGAGGACTCAGTCCTATGCCACCTTCTTGCATTTCTGGGGATATCAAACCCTAAGGTTGCAATAATTAGAGCAAAACTATTAAGCAGTAGTAAATTCCATCACATTAAACATTATTCCTGTACCTAAAGCAGACATGTATTTAATGTCTCTGATAAAGCAAGGACATGAAGTTCAAGGCTGTATTACTTCAGTTAGAATAATTGACTTCCTGGCTGTGTGTTCACAAGGCATTTTGTATGCTTTTTATATATAAGCCACCCTAGTGATACATGGTCATCCTTTTTGGGCCAGTCAGTGCAGATTTGTTTCTTTCAAGGCTAATATTTCAGAATTCAAAGTACAATAGTATATTCAATTCCAAATATGAACATACCCTTAGAGAGTGGGAATAGAGGGAAAGTTCAGATGGTTTCATTAGCTTTGCCAAGTACTATAGAGTTTGAGAAGTAGGCTGAAGAGAAGGAACACTACTTGGACAGCAGCCAGAAGTCTGCACTTTGGTGAAAAAAAATTCTTTAAGTTCTAAGCACACTATTTCCTTTTCTCTTTGATAATGATCTTAAAGAATTGCACCATCCAGCTTTGAGGGTTTAAAAGCACCAGCAGTCTCAAGAATCTTGTTTGACCAGGTTTTCCATAGTTACAAATACTGATGTTTGGCTTCAAATCAGTAAGACCTATAAAGACATAATCAAATGCTTAATCAAGGTATATGTTTGCTCTCATCCTTCATATGAAAACTTTCCAATGGGATGTATGTCTTGAATGATGCATCTATTGTTATATTATCTTTCATTATATAATGAAGTTTTGCATTTCAGGACTATTCAGACACTTTTCAGGGTTTTTGATACAAAAGCAGTTTAATCCCTCAATGTATCTAATAAAGTGAATTCATTGAGATGATGTGTTGAAGATGAAAGAACTAAATCTTGCAATTATTCCAGTCATAAAGCATGCTGTGTAATAAAACGGACAAGTATTTTATAGAATTATTTAGCACCTTTGGTAGTCAGTGGGAAGAAACAAATGAAATTGATCCTAATGGATTTTCCTTGAAAATCAAGGAGACAAAAGCAAGTTACAAAATCAGTGTGAACAGGGCACATAAAAGTTTTAAGCCTCTTATCATGTCCATAATGCAATGCAGATGCTTGCAAGCATTTCTGAGTTAAAACTAGGATGGCAAACTCTGGAATGTGCAAGCTGTGTATCAGCATATCACTGTGTCTAAGCTAACCAGCCAACTGAAAGACATGCTGTTTAGTCAGGTGGCATGTTTTCCTAAAGCAAGCAATTGATTGGAGATCACAATGAACCTCTCCAGCCTTTGATGAGAGATATTCCCTTGGTTTCCATGTTTTATACCAGATCCCAAAATGTAACAGTTGCTATACATTCTCCAGAGTGTTTGTTCATTTCACATAGTAGCTTCCACTGTCACTGCCATTCCTCTTGACAGCTGTTCTAAAAAAATGTAATCTACTCAATAACTATCTTTCATTATAATCCAATATTTATAAATAAAAGAAAATAACTGCTTAAAAACCAATCAAACCACTTGGCTGACTGTTGGATTGTGTTATCACAAAACTCTTTGTTGTGAAAGAGCTTGTCTTTTCCTTCCAAATGCTAGTCTAATTTTCATAATAATGATCTTAGCTATCCATTCCTTTAAAAAAAAAAACAACCCAAAAAAACAGGATTAAAAAATTAATATGTTCCAGTGGTCAAATCTGTTGGTGACAAAACATACTTCCACTTAATGGGAGTGTAACCTTGTTAAAGGCTGAGTGAAAAGAGGGAAACAATGCAGCTTGTTTCTGGCATAAATAGCAGGGGGAAACAAGTGAACTATAAACAAATCTGTGAAATAGAGGCAAGCTTAGCGTATAATAGGATAACTGCCTTGTATAGAGAAATGACTGCAAGAGTAGTAACTGTTAGAAGTGAATGATTGGCAGAAGAGAGGCTGCTGTGCTGACCCTTGCAAAAGCACAATATTCTTCCTTAGAATGTGTGTTCTTCAGTATCCTTGGCTGAGGAAATAAATCAATGCATGTTTCCTAAAAAGCATAACGATGTTTCTTCTAAATGGAAACTTGGCTTTTGAGTATCCCTTATGCATAGTAGGTAGCAGCTTTCACTTATTAGTGAGTCACGCAGCTGAAAAATCTAAAAACCTGATTTATAGAATCATAGAACTATAGAATAATAGAATAACGAGGTTGGAAAAGAACCACTGGATCATTGAGTCCAACCATTCCTATCAAACACTAAAACATGCCCCTCAGCACCTTGTCCACCTTAAACACCTGTGCCTTAAACACCTCCAGGGAAGGTGACTCAACCACCTCCCTGGGCAGCCTGTTCCAGTGCCCAGTGACCCTGTCCGTGAAAAATGTTTTCCTAATGTCTAGCCTAAATCTCCTCTGGCGGAGCTTGAGGCCATTTCCTCTTGTCCG
>WAAB01009307.1:99810-110979 GCA_013389865.1 Piaya cayana
TGGGCAAGCAAGGCTCTGACCACCTCCTCTTGGACCATGGGAGCCTCATATTGCTCCTCTAGTTCCAGGGTTTGTACACAAGAGGGAACAACTTTTTTTACGATTAAAGACTGAGGCAAAGAAGGCATTAAGTACCTCAGCCTTTTCCTCATCCCCTGTCACTGTTGTTCCTTCTGCATCCGATAGGGACTGTATGGTCTCCCTAGTCCTCCAGGTGGTTGAAGATGTGCTTTCATTGGAACCATGTTGCTTCATGTAGCTGACAATCAGCTCTGCAACATTAGCAAGCAGTAATATAAGTGTCAAAAAAATGCCTGTGTGTTCCTCTGCAATGAAGAAGTATAATAATAATTTCAAATTTCATATCTGAAATTAAAGCAGTTACATATAATAATAGTGAGCTAAAAATATTTATTTCCCATAGAAATGACCTTGAATGCAGTGAGGCTGGTTTATATTTCAAATGGGGAAAAAATAATCTGAAAGAGCATTTTAAAAGATTTTTAATTAATATTTCTGTCTTCAAAGAAAAGAAGTAGTGTGGAGAAGTGTTGAAAACAAAGTATGTGAGCACTCAAACAAACACCTTCAACATTTCAATATAAAGTCAAAGCTGACTGAATTGCCAATGAATTCTAGCTATGGATCATTTCATTCAGGGAACTTTAAATGGTGATTAGTAGTAAACATTTGTCTTGCTTCCATAGGTCCACTTACAAAAGTAAGTAGATACCTGCTTTGCAGACAGGAACAGTAAGTAGTTCTCAATTACACTGTGAATGGGCAGAGACAGGGGAAGGGATGCTCGACCACGCCGCCTACAGTACCGCTTCTAGTGTTCCTCTGACCAGAGCTTGAAGTTGTGCTTATGGAGCACCCAATATGCAGCATTTAATGAGGCTTCACCATGGGAGTGTTTCACAATGACACTAGAGAGTAAAAACTGTAATACAAAAGTAGACCTCAAAAAAACCTTTTTTTTTTTTTNCTTTTTTTTTTTTTTGTTGTGAATTATGGCCAAGCATACAGAAGCTCAGTGTTAAAAGGGACATCTCTATCAGTATCTAAGGAAGTATTTAGTACCATAGGATGTAATCATTGCTATGGCAACAATTTTTTCTAGATCAGTGGATAAAATGCTGGTTTCAAACTTATGTCTATAACTTGTAAGTAGACTTACTTATCCTGGATTTTATTTCCTCTTGTATTCTCAATCACCACAATGCAGCTTGTAAAGAGAACTTGTAAAGAGCACAGTACAAGAGTTGATGAAGCATGTGGGTTCAACGATTCATAAATTGACACAATGAATTCAATGAAAAACTAATTAATAATAATTATAATTAAAAAACTCAAGCAGTTGACCCTCTATGGCTTCTTTCATCACCGGAGCTCGAAGAGCTTTGAAAACATTAATTAAACCCCCGAACACCCTGATAAGCATCTCTCTATTCCTCTCATTGTCTCCCTGTAACTAATACTAATTTCTGGATTACAGTGAAACAGAATTACAAATCAAGAAGAGCTAGAAAAGAAAAAAACATCTTTGTACCATTTTAAGGCTACACACAGATCACAGCCTGCAATAGTGAAACCAAAGGCTGTTTTTGATGCTATACAATAATCTGTTCACCTGCCCCTTCACTCTCATGTTCATGAAACATTTCTTTGGTTCATAGTGCTGGCAGTCATTTAGTCAGATTTTTTAATCAACATATAATCCTTTCCTAATCAGTAACCTGTATTGATTGTTCTTTCTACGACAGTTACATTCTAATACACAGATTTAGTCAAAGCAAAGTGATTATTTTTTAATTCTTATTTTAAGAAAGCATTCTCCAAAGCTTAATAAAGAGTTCATATATTCTAGTGGGTAGAAGGCTGGTCTAAGATCTTGAGATCTAATCCAATTTGCAAATGGCTTGAATCATAGCTTTGGAAAAATATTTTTTATCTCATTACTTCAATTTCATGCATTGGAGAAGAAATAAATAGTATTTGTTTATTTTCAGATCTTCTAGAAGGATTATTTACATGTTGTTTTAAAAAGAGTGTAGCTAGGGGCTACGTGCATTGTATCAGAACAGGAATAAAGCAGTTATCTATTTATTGAGGCAGTTACTTATTATTCCCTAATTTTATGAATTTTACTGGGCTGATTTGGGGCATTCTACAGAGGACTAGATTTTGATGGACTCTTTTTCTACCACCTTGTCAGCTTTAATCAACTAGAAGAATACAATAATCTTAATTATTTTCCAGTGCAAAGTCAAATCTTGTCGAGCTTATAGGAAGTATACAGTGTCAACTCAGCACTGGTGAGACCGCTCCTCAAAACCTGTGTTCGGTTCTGGGGCCCTCACCATAAGAAGGATGTTGAGGCTCTGGAGCAAGTCCAGAGAAGAACAACAAAGCTGGTGAGGGGTCTGGAGAACAGGCCTTATGAGGAATGGCNTCGTGGCTTAGTGTTTGATAAGAATGGTTGGACTCAATAAACCAGTGGTTCTTTTCCAACCTGGTTATTCTATGATTCTATGATTTCCCAAGTGCTGTTTTCTTTGGTTCTTGGGACACTAATTCCGATTTCACATTGCTGCTCCACTTCACATTGACCCTTTGTATTTTTCAGCATCATACAGTTCTTCCAATCCAGTAACTTAACTACTGCCTCTAGTAATTTGTACTAGTTCTTTTCAAATGCAAGAATAAGTTAGAACAATCTCTGCAGTCCGACCTGATGAAAGGAAGAATGTTTAAATTGAAATTATTCACAGAAAGCTGTTTCATCTGGTTTATGCTGTTATTTCAGACAGTCAAATTATTTCTGCTCAAGTAAAGACAAGGATATGTGCCAGTGGACAAGCTGCGTGCACTTGTTCAGAGCTGTGTGAAAATCACTGATTCATTCTCTTTGGCTTCAGTCACATTTGTGCTCATCTTCTGAGTTTTACACAGAATTTTATTTTCAAACTAAACTTTGAATATCTTAAACTACAAAGGGAAGAGAGGTGAAGTGACTTTTTGGTAGCCTATTTCTCTGACAAATATTTGTCACTCATTGGAAAGTTACAGATAGTTTAACAGGAATATAAAACAGATTTCATAGTTTCCTACCAAGATGCCTCCTGAAAGTCGGCTCTGTGGTACAGATTCTGACACAGCTATTTGCAACAGCTCTTGACAAGAAGTAAGGGATGCAAACACATTTGTCCTGGTTCTCTTGTGGACAAATCTAGAGAAACACAGTATTGCTTACTTCTAATGAATTATCCTCAAATATTTGATCAACTACTGCAGAATAAAACTGCAGCTGGTCTTTTTCAATGCAACAAAACAATTGAAATTGTTTTCCTACCTCTTCATTAGCCCAGAATGGAGACTATTCAGGACAAATTATCTTTGAGTGTCTGAGTGTGGGCACTTGAAATTTCTCGCTTTTATGGGCAGTTAGGAGTCTGAGTTTGAGAAATGCAGTTTAGTAAGAACTTTGCTAGTGAATGACCAGTTTACTTGGGTACTTAGCATCTAGGGGTACTTTCACTGTCTCATTTGAAATATCTGGCCCTTGGCACTTCAGACTGTATCCTAGAGAAATCTCTCTTTCCACTACTATTTTGGGAAATTAGGCCCCCTGACAATAATCTGAACTACACGTAAATTGGTTTTCTAAAGCAGATGGTCTGAATATGACTTTCAGATATAATTCTCTGCATTATGCTAGCAAGGAGAAAATGTGGTATAGAGAAAATCTGAATTGTAATCCATTTGAGTTGGGAGGGCAGAGAACTAAAAGCTATTAATTCAACACCAAGACTCTCATTCAGGCTTTGACATAATGTTAGCAAAGATTATCTAAGTGTTACAATTACTGTCAAGGAGAAAAAATAATGGCAAATAAACCCAGTCAATTTTCTAAAATGTTAGAACTAATATAGTAGACATTTTGTGTTGCTTTAAATACCCAGATTAAAAAAATAACTTTTAATAATTGAAATAAAAATTGTCAAGTGGAAATTTTCATTTTCTTAAATTACTCATTTGTGTAAAATTAGGTACCTTTGTAATACTCTCCAAATTTGTGGCTCTGATATTAGCAATTTTGAGAATGTGTGCGTGTAATTTAAATTGTATTTCACAAAGAGTGCATAAAGAGTAGTTCCAATAGTTATTCACTGTCATAAGTTCAAAGAGCAAATGTACAATTATGTCCACTGAGAACTTGCATACTTCTTTGTAAAGTTGTAAATCAAAACCAGAATCTTGTCTGAGGACTCCTGAAATGTCTCTTGCAGTTTAGAAGTTTTTTGAAAGAATTTCTTTACTTCTAAGGATAAAGTAAAAAGTTTTAAATCAAATTCATTTAGCATTAAAAAAATAAAAATCTTTGCTAGCTATTGCAGAATGTTGTCTTACACAGAGATCAACACTAAGTCACAAACACCATGCCAAAAGCCACACATTTAGCAGCCATTTAGGAATATAATATACAGCTAACTATTCAGTTATGTACTTCCCAAATTCTGTTGACCCCATAGGATAACATAATGCTTGTTTATAGCATATACATAAAATTAATGGGTTTTTTGGCTGCAGTACCTTAGCAGAGACATCTTTCAGCATTTCTTTCAGGCTTGATGTTTCACCATTTTGCTATTACAGTGGACTAATCAGCACTTCCCAACAGAATGTTAGTGCTAGAATATGAATGAAGTCCTGCAACATTCTCTTTCAAGTGTGGGATCACTGGGTTAATCTCTACATGAAGCAGTTTGGTTACTGAATGGAAAGCTGCCATGTGGGCTAAAGCTGGCAAAGTCAATATATTTTAAGAGATTTAGTAAGACACACTCTTCAGAAGTAGCTTCACAAGAACTGTGTGGTCTGCAATAATTTAATAAATCTGAATTACCTTTGCATCTAATTGGAGAGCAGCTTTAATTTCCATCCTTTCCATTTCCTGGATAACAAAGACCTAAAGTAATTGAGCATAATCCTTCTGGTCTGTCAACCTGGGAGTTGGCAGAGCAGGGAGGGTGCTACTTCAAGAATTTTCCTGGTACATTCCAGCAACTGTGGAAACATTAAAAGAACACCAAGTTATTAACCTGTGGTTTCATTCTCTTTTCTCTGATAGAGAACAGTAGTCTGAGTGGGAGGCTGTACATGGTGTCTGCACAGGGGTCTAAGTTCAGCATCAATAAGGGCCCAGGTTTGGTTTGCAGGCTGAAGTTAAACTGAGGAGGAGTCCTAAATCACAGAATCACACAGAATNCCCTAAATACCCTCCCCATCACTGTGCTGGGATTCAGCCAAGGCTGCACATTTGGCCTCTCCTGTCTGCTTACTGTAATTTGCATACTTGTTCATTGTTAAAATTTTGCGCATCATACAAAGCACTGGTAACTGAAACCTTCCCACAAATACCATGAGTCAAGTAGACAAATCCTAGGATTCCCACCTGAATAGCTTTATTTTGTTGAATGTCCCAGACTGACAAAGGGGCTTGTGTCTCTGTACAGGTGCAACTGGGAGATGGCTACAAGGAAAAAGCACGTCAATAGCATGAGCATTTTCCTGAGAGAGAACAGTCCTAAACTGTAGCTGGATGCACCACTTGTGTCTACTGTGAAATCAAGCTCCAACTGAAAGCAGACGGAATGTGATTCTCATGTCAGGAGGAGGTGCATACTTCTTGGTGGACAAGCATTCTCTGTGGCAACTTGCTATAGCTACCATTTCTCAAAAATAAACCAAACAACCACTTTTGTGTTTATTTTTCCATTAAATGGTAATTGGCCTGCCCGGCTATATACCCCCCTTATTGCCAGAAGGAGAAAATTGTAAAGTTATCACTTAGTTTTAAGTAAACATTCTTAACTGTTACCGTTGTCCACTCTGAAGTAATAGTTCAACAGCAGCGACCAAAGTGATCAGACTTGTTTTGCCTGATTTTCAAGTAAATTTAACAAAGTAGATTGAAACACCTAACTCAAACATTACTTAGTTTTCCTTCCATGTAGAAAGGGCCATGAAAAAAGCACAGTTAGAGAGAAAAGGAAAAACCTGTGAGAAACTTGAAAATTAAATGGGAGCTGGGGATAAGAAGGAGATTTTAGTACCTGCTTGCCTGTCTTTCCACAGGTACACAGGTGGAGATCAATCACTACCTACCAGTAAAGGAGCCTAGTGACTAATCTTTAGGCTAAAAGCATCTTTCTGCCTGTAGATGATATTTAATAATCAAGATATCAAACATAATTTTTTTTGCCTTAGTATAGACAAAAAATAAATATTAGCTGCAAGGGGAAAGTAGACACTAAGTAATAAATCTTGGCATGTTCCTAGCACCAAAATTTCATCTGCCCATCTCCTGCTTGCTGTCTCACATCTCCTGTATTTACTGTTGCAGTTGGGGGTGGGGGCTTTCATGAAAGCAACCATTTTCATTTGCAGAAGAGGATAGATGAGAGTTTCTAATGGGGATTTTTGGGAACTTTTTACAGAGAAAAAGGCCTGGATGATATGAGATTGATTGATACTGAACAACTCTAACAAGGCCTTGAAACAGAGAGCCGAAAGATAAACAAATGCCAGCTGAAAGGAATACAACAGCTAGTTCAGTGGGAACGAGTACCTACTGAAAGAAAAACAATTAAAGAGAACTATCAACATAGTTAATTTTAGTGTAACTTGGTTTCTTAGCATGTGCAGTATTTTAGCCAATAATATGTTATTAATAGCTTTATGGACAGTTACCTTTAACCAATAATACACTGTAGATACCCTTGTGGGCACCCAATTATGTAATCAAAGAGGGTTTATAAAGAAATAGCTAAGCTCAATAAATTGAACACTCGCTGATCATATTGATCTCTATGTTTGATTCCGTGATGCTCCCGTCAACAAGTGACTCCCAAACAGGGATCCTGGGATTACCTGCTGAAATTGCTCTGAATGACTGAAGATGTGGTAGAGGGTGGAAAGACCGGCCGAAAACTTTCCAGCACTGACCGTGTGCTGAAGATTTTTCCAGCACTGCTGACGATTTCCTGGCACAGCTGATGATTGAAACTTTCTGGCACTACTGATGACTTTCCGGCACTGCTGAAGATTGGAGTAGGATGCATGTCCAAATAAAGAAGACTCCGGAGTCAAAGATCCGCTAGAGGCAAGTAGTGGCAGTCAAGGGAGGGGATGGGTTCCATGCTTTCAAAAGATGAGCAAGCAGTGGTAAAACTCCTCCAACATATCCTCTCCAAGAGAGGGATTAAATACGACAAGATTTGTCTAACTGAACTATTAAAATGGAGCAGAGATAGTTTTGAAGTATTAAAGGCACATGTTGGCTCTAAAAAGCAGAGCAATAATTCCAAGCTAGATTCCAAGATTTGCATAGTCAAGTTATACAATTTCTAGAGTTTTCCCCCTCTTTAAAAATAATTATTTATTTTCTGTAGAGGAAAAAACATGTCAAAAAATGTCCTGTTATGGCTTTTTGAGTGTTGGTTCCTTTTAGAGCTAATTTCACCACACCTGAATCATTGCAATCAATTTTTTTTAGACTTTTTTTTTTAATCACTGAATATTTTCAGTGGAATTGTCTTTTGTGACTTTATTTTTTTTTCCCTTTATGATTTTCTCTAGCATTAAACGAATACTTCTTACTATAAGGAACAAATGTACAGGAACATTTAGTTGCCGTGTTTAGTATGCAACATAATTTAGTGCTTGGATTGCATATTCTGTTATTGTGTATGTGTGTATATAGGTAAATGTGTACTTCTCTGTAGAGATTAACCTCCTATCAACATATGATACTGCAAGTCTGCAGTGTTTGCTTAACATTTAGACAAACTGGTAAAATTCTAAAATCTAGTGCTTTAGAATGCTTAATGTGTTATTCAAAACCATGCTAAGTGAGCATGTAGGGGATCATGAGGTCAATTGGTGTGCTGTTCGTCTTGGCCTCTGTAGATGCTTTGAAGTGCAGCTAAGTAGGAGCGATAGGATTGCTTTGTAGTACTGTTGCCAGTTCTACTGTTGTTCTTCCTCCAACTCTAAATGATTTTTTTTTTAATTGACAGCTCTACTAGATCTTGTAAAATAGTAGTGGTGTTAGAGAATGCTTTTTTACATTTTGTCTTTAGTTTCTTGACAATTGTACTGAAAGCAGTCAGCAGATTTTAAATTTGAGCTGATAGATAATATTGTACAGCTGAAGAGACACAAGACATACAACAGATTTGAGGCTTGCAATAGGTGTCTTCAGCTTCCTATGCCAAATGACTGAACATCAGCCAGTAGTGAAAATGCCTTAAAGGTCTGGGTCTAGTAAGCTGTCAAATGCGTGTTCCTTGCAAAGAGATGGAAGGATTTGGGTAGGAAATGTTATTGTACTTTCAATCTGCAGATGCTACAGCAGCAGAGCGAGTGTCTGTTCTTTTTAAACAGGATTTAAACAGGAGGATTTAGTTGTTCCATGTTAACTCATGTCATGCTCCAGCCTAACTTATAGAATTCAGAGAGAATAAGAATGATTGAGTCACATTCTATTATCTTCTTCTACATTGCCGGGTTTCCTATGATGGAAATTTCATCCTGCTGTCAAGGGCTTCAAACCTAAACTTAATTTTTAGCATTTTCATAGGATAAAAATGCAATTGACAAAGGGGAAAATGAGAGGGGAAGGGAGGAAAAAAAGACTCCTGGGGAAAAGAAAGCAATGCTACAAGCAGAAGGAAAGCCAGCAAAACTCTAGTGGGAATACTTGTTAAATACAATATTATCACATGTTGAAAGGAAATTATTAAAAAATAATCTTCAAATATTTAATTTGCAAGTAATGACTTTACCTAAGGGCATAAAAGGACAGGACCTTTGAAACTTTTACCTCCCCTGGTAAAATAACTTCATTAGATGTTTACCACTCTTAATCTTTAGAACTCTGTTTTTAATTTTTATCTTAAAGTACTATTGGAACCACAAACAGAGACATATTATTTATCACTTTTCCTATATTTTTATCACAAGTCACTGTTACAGTGAAATTGAAAGAAAGAATGGGAAAATACTGTCCGCAAACCATACTGTTTAAGGCAGGTGATTTATGAATAATCGTGCAGCATGAAATGGAAATGAATGAATTCTGACTGCAAATAGCAGCTGTTGTACAAAGAGGAAGAAAATACTTCTGAGGTCTCCAAAATGTTTTATGTGAAGTGCTGCCATTCTGGCCAGCTGATGAGTCAAAAGAGGATCAAACCATGGGCACTGCAGTAGTGATAGTCCTCTGAACCATTCCTTTGATGTTATGGTGATTGATTAAATATTGGGAACATATAAGGTAAGAGTTATACTCTTTTGACTTCAATGGGTCTCCATCAGTCTGTACAAGTATCTGATTGTAACCGCTCTTTTCTGACCCTTCAGGTAGGCAATCAGTTTCTTCCAAATATAAAGTTTACATTTAGAACCAGATAAATTTATTGCACAGAGATGAATATAAAGACACTTCACTTATCTTACACTGCTTAAGGCTTTATTTGGGCATTATGCTTCACAGATTGCAATGACCATTTTCTCCAGAAAGATTCAACTCACTAACGACATCATTAGCCACTGCCTTCATCTCATGCTGATGCTACAAAATCAATTACAAGATCCAGATGATCAGTTGTGCATTAAAAAATGTATAATACACAAAACCAATGTTTAATTAAAAAAATATTAAAAAATCACAGTGTTTGATTAAAAAATGTATAGTTGAAGTGGTTTTGGAAAGAAAACACCTTCCAATGACTATTCAGACAGCTCAGTTAGAAACAAAATGTAGATGATATAAAATAACAGAATAACTTCTCGACGTGGGAAGAAACTACTGTAGTCTTGTGCTATAGAAATACAACCAGCTCATCTATAATCATTGAGTGATCCTGTGAAGTCTATAACTTCATGGTTAAGCCTGACATTCAATTTCTCTTAGGGCTTTACAGCAGAGATCTCAGGACATTAAACATGATGTTTTACGTTGACATTACTGTCCTGAAGAAAGTGTTCATAAAAGTGCAGGTGTAAGAAAAGTTTGATTTGTAATTACCCTAACCAGTCACATCTGTCTGCAAGTTTAAAACTTCTTTTAATCACAGGTTGTAGTCTTTGATGTGTTTGGTTACCTTCCATCCCTTTTCCAAAATTACCTTCTCTGCCTTTATTACAAGCCAAAAACCATGATCCTCAGTGCTTCTAGAATCCATACACCATACATCCATACCCTATTTGTGTACTTAGAAATATTTTTACAATTTTGACTTATATTATTTTGTTCCCATTCTAGTCTTGGCATAGACTCAGTAGTGACTGAACCTTTGCTATTAACCTTTGATTTTTTTTCTTATAATTCCTAAGGTTTGTTTTTATTGCTCATTGGGCAATTATTTTTTTTTATCTGCTCATTACAATTCTAAAAGAGCTAACAAAACATTTAATTATTTGCTATTGCGATATTAACATCTTTCAAAACTTCATAAAGGACTTGTATGTGGACTAAATTGTGCCATTTGGACTAGTCTTCTGTGGGTGTTTCTACTGTAGTACTGATACCTTCTCTATTCCTTGTCAAGTTTCTATTTATCATAGCTGACACTCTGAATCTCATGTATATTACTCTGATTTCACTGGGATTACTTTTAGAGCAAAATACAGTCTAGCATGAGGAAGGCCAATGTGATCTCATGCTTCACACTCTGTCCAAGGATACATCCAGGCAGCAAATGGAGCACATTCACAGTGAATCAGTATTAGAGGACTCGAAGGCTATGTCATAAACCTGCTGTGGCTTGTGATCCAAAGCAGTACCTTGATTTTATTTTGAAGTGTCTGGCATAAAGGACAAGAGGGAATGGCCTCAAGCTCTGCCAGGGGAGATTTAGGCTAGACATTAGGAAAAAAAAATTCACAGGAAGGGTCATTGGGCATTGGAACAGGCGGCCCAGGGAGGTGGTTGATTTACCTTCCCTGGATATCTTTAAGGCATGGGGGACAAGGTGCTGAGGAGCGTGATTTAGTGTTTGATAGGAATGGTTGGACCCAGTGGGTCTCTTCCAACCCGGTTGTTCTATGATTCTAAAGGGCAACAGTCTAGATAGCCAGTATACATATATATATATATAT
>WAAB01009311.1:0-13179 GCA_013389865.1 Piaya cayana
GTTTTAACCCAAACCATCACAGTTTGTTACATGTTAGGATTGATAGGATTTTCTGTTCAGACAGACAAGACAAACACTTGAATTTCAAACTCTATTTTACGCATAATTTACATTCTTTTATCCATTTATTGAATGAAGTTTTAATTTGTAGCAAAGGTCACACTTCATAGACATTAAAATAAATAAATAACTGTTACTAGCAGCATCACATTTCAATCCTCCAGCTAGAACTAAGAAAACAATTCCCAACAAATAATCAATCATGTATATTTTGTTTGTTTGCCAAACAGTCCCTGAGGTGGAACATAGAAATTTGAAATGTATTTGCCATTCAAAAGTTTCCTTAGTATTATTGAGTGGTCCTTCATCTGCAAGTTGTTGCTTTTGAGCTTCAAGATATAATGTAAATATATACCACCACTTATTCTTCTTTGATAGATTAAAATATATAACAACTTATTGTACCTGTTTTATCAGGGATAATGTTGTTTTATATACAAGAGAATCAAATAAATTTCAAAAATGTCATTTTCATTTTCCATAACTGTAATCTTAAGTTGAAATTGTAGCTGCTGAGAAAAGAACACTATTATTGTTCTTATATAGGGTAATATTTGTAACTTCACATCTGCTAAAATTTTATAGCCAAGAGTGTGAACACTGTGTTTCAATGACTGCTTGTATGACTACTGACATTTCTTTAAATAAAATAATAGGGATATTGATGATGACACTGCTACTACTATTGATGATGATGATAATAATAATAATAATAATAATAATGGAATTATTGATTTATTAATGGGAAAGTTACAGGAAAAACCACTGTAGTCTTCCTTTAAAGTCTGAATGATTATTGCAATCAGCATTTAACATCGATTAAATAAATGAGGTCCACACTTATACTTAAACATTGGGGATTTTTTGGGTGTTAAACCATTTGGCAGTGTTGCTTTTCAGATNGCTATTTTCATTTCGTTCATCTCCAAGTGCATATATTTTTCATATTGCCTGACTTTGGGAATCACCAAGAAAGTAGTAAGTAGGTAAGGAGAGTTTTTACTGAAATTTAGAACTTTGACATCAGTAGCTTTTCTTCCATATTTTGATACCTGATACAAGCTATCCATAAGAACCTTTAAAATACCTGTCTGCACGTGGAGCTTACTATGCTCTGGTTTAGAGCTTTTATGTATATATTTCCTACTGCTAAACTGCATAATGTATCTTCAAGCCTTGAAGATTGTTTTTTATGTGTACTCGCTTCAATGATCATATCTTAAAATAAATGTTTACAATTGTGCGTTTCTGTCATGTTCAGGATGATAACTCAGATCAGTTCTGTGAAGTCATATAAATATGTACAAATGAAGTTTTGGAAAGCATAACTTCCCATTCAAGATGTAATGACTTCCTTTTTATCAGTAACAGAGAGGTGATTTTCTTTGGCAATTTCTTCGCAATCTTTCACAGGGATTTTTTCCTTACATTTCCAGAACTTTTAGAGCATCTGGAAGTTGACAAGCTTTTTTAAAAAATAATAAAAATTTGAAGGATTTGTATCACACTCTGAAATTTGGAACATATTTGCAGAGCAGTTTTGAAGGTTTAGCCTGTCATTTCCAGAGAGAACAAGCCTCTTTTGTTATCTTTATGCTTCCCCAGAATAGTGGGAAATCTAGTATCACGTCACCCATCACACAACAACCTTTTCCCCAAAACTGTAACACTATGTTTGAATTGCTTGAATTTTGGCTCTGGGGAGCTGCAGACTGAACTTTCTGTGGCATTGCTAGCATAAGGGCTGATGGCTCCAAGGGGTTGACTTGGGATTCTGGGCCATAGGTAGGGTGCGGGGAGTTCTAGGGGGGTGGAAATGAGATCCTCGATGATGACCAGGTGAGGGAAGTCTCAATGGCATGGGCAGGAATAGTCACAGTTAATGATGTTCTCAAGGCCTTGACAATGAGACTGCAAATACTAATGCATTTGGTTCATTTCAAATTTACCTTCAAAGATGATGGCACTATTTTTTGTAAATAAGCTAAAACTTGTGCAATTGAGCACAAGTCTTAATTGGGTCTTAAACTAAGATATAAGTCCTAATATATTTTGGCATATAATGTTATATCTTGAGGGGCTTCTGTGTGTTATTGTCTACCAAATCATTCATCATCAAGCAATCAGGAACTATTCATGTCTCCTATTGGTGAAGCATATCATAAAGCAGCAGCAATGATACACATCAGATTCAAATAATTTTGTTTCTTCTCTGAAGAGCTGTTTATATTGTATTTTACCTCTCCAGTACATCTGCCTATATACATGATGTTATTTTTACATGCTGTTGTTAATCACTCAATCAAGAACTCTATTTGTACCTGTCAGAATTTCATTTATTTATTTTGATGGGGTGAGGAGGAGTGTACATCACCTTACCTGAAAAATCCTTGTTACTGTACTCCAAGGATAAAGGCCACAACAGACAACACAACAAAGCAAATATTCTGGGCTAGGACTTTGGCTGAAATGAACTGAGCTGCTTCTGTAATCCACTGCTAAGAGAAGATGATGAAAACAGTATTTGGATCATGGAAGCAAAACATTTTTTGCAAACATAGTATCAGATTTTCATTACTCATTTGCTCTAGTTTTTGTTATTGTTGTTGGGAGTTTTGATTTTTTTCTTGGCTGTCTAGGTATTTTCATCTGGCAGAAGAGCTAAAATTAGTAGCCCTGTATATATGCATGACATGAAGTTCTACCTTTTACCACCTTGATTTCTAAATATGTACACCCTGACATATGAAAGACAAAAACTGCCGCGATTTAGAGATTTTTTTTTAGTGAAAACTTGGCCCTGCTTTGTGTTGCATGTAACTAGTTAAGTCAGTAATAACTTCAGAAAATGACAAGTACAAAGTAAAGTGACAAAATGAGAACTAGGTGTTACTACTACAAATTTAATTTTAGAGCTGGCTGGATAACTTAATTTGCAAATATAAAGTTGGTGCTGTAAGGAAGTGCAATTTAGAAGTAGGAGGAGAGCCAGTAAAATAGAATTATACACGGCAACTACTGACATTTTATTCACTATAAATGAATGGATTTGCTCTAATGGGGGCTACATCACCTTTCAGGGTGACTTTGGCTACATAGCAAAAATGTGTTGGGGGACCAGAGAGCATTAATTTACTGCTTTGAGTTTTGTTATTGTATAAAATTAAATATCTGCTCTAAACCAAATTGATTCTCTAAGGGATCTGATCCAAAATATTTTCATAATAATTATTGTGGGATTATTTTTAATCTTCACTGTACTCTATTCCCTATATAATACTTCTCAAGAAATGAGTCCTTCATTAGCCCTATTTAACAAATCCCTAAGTGGCAAATCATTTGTTCCATATCAGCAAAGCTGATTTATATAGTAGGTGCAGCTCCTGGGATTCTAAGAGAATGAAATCCATTAGGCATTCTGTCATTCTGGAAGTTTTTTCAATTATTTACATAGAACTGTTTGTTAGTACTTGTGTCACTGTCAGTAAAGTTTTAATGTCAATGAAGTTTTAGACAATTAGAACAAAACATTGGTTGAGTTAATCATCTTAGTAAAAAAGGTAAAAAAGCTGTGGTGCCATTTGTTAAAAGTTTCTCAGTTAACTCAGGTTAAAACTATGTATGTGATACTAGTTTTAAATAAAGCAGTAGAAATAGAGGAAGCAAATTGATATCTGAGGATTTTTGAGTGAAGCAGAGAGCACTTAGAATAATTTTTAAAAGATGTGTTTAATTGTTATTGAAGACTGTTTCTTTATTGTTGTTATGGGCTATATGTTAGTTTGAAAATATTTCTTTCAGCACTCTGCATCAACTTGAGCAGCAGTGAAAGACCTAGAAGAAATCTCAGAATTCTTTGACAAGCATCTTATTTATACCTTCTGAAGGAGTTAAAGACAATGTAAGCTATAGTCTTGCCGTCTTTCATTATTATAGTCTTGCCATCTTTTCATCACCTTTCATTCATTATTAACATTTATTTCTTTTTTTTTCCAGTTTTGTGTGTGGTCTGTTTGATTGCTAAAGCCCCAATTTAAAAATGAAAAATTTGAAACTTATATTTAAAGTGAATGAAGTTCCAAAGAAATTAGAATATATATGTTAGCTCATATTAAATATCTCCTGGACTGAAGGACAATGGTGTTCATATTTGCAACTTTATATTGAAAGAGAAAAATACACATTTTTCCTCAGTCAGAATAGTGATCCTAAATCAGAAAAAAAAATAGAGCAACAAAAAGCAGAGCTATGAGAATACCCAAACATGGCTGATTGAATCTTTGTTTGAAGCAGGAAAGGTAGTTGCTCTTAAATTTTACTTCATGGATAATTTTTTTTCTCCAATTCAGAAGTTCCATTACATAGAATCATAGAACAACCATGTTGGAAGAGACACACCAGACCATCAAGTCCAATTGTTCCTACCAAACACTAAACCATGCCCCTCAGCACCTTGTCTACCCATGCCTTATCGTAAAATACTTTGGTCCTACACCTGGATTTTCTCTATTCTCAATTCCAGGCTCTGTTTAGTCCAAATTGGCTTACTCAAGTCCAATAAAATTTTAATTGATTTCTTTCAGAATTGTTAGCATTCTCTAAACAGTAGTCTTACATAGTTACATGTGTAAGTACCTTTTGTTGTAATTGAAATTACAGTTTTGCAAATGGCAAAAATATGGTCTGCAAAGAAAATATGTTTAAAAGTTTTTGTGTAATTTAGATGTTAGCTCTAAGGCTACTGGGCTTGTATTGAGTAAGCAATTTAGGAACTGAGAAGAGAGCTCTAGGGAATGTTAAAAATAAAAGAGGCTTAAAAAACTCATTTTCCCATCCCCCGTAATTTTCTAAGGTCTCAAATTGTCTAGTCCATTAGAGTGGAGTGATAAAAGTGTTCACAAAAAGTGTGTGCAAATGAAAGACTGAGAAGCACTACTGGACAATGCCTCTGTGGGGCAGCCAGCCAGGTAAGTGGAACATGTAGCTGCGTTCAGAAAGTAATTTGAACTCTGGTATAGAACATCTTGGTTTCTCCTTTTTGAAATTGTACATCGTAGTATGATAGTTACGTAGTTGTTCCTGGATGAAGAGAAATTCACTTTTATATTCCAAACTAGCCAGAATATTTTGTACCATCGTTCTTATCAAATNCCATGTTGGAAGAGACACACCAGACCATCAAGTCCAATTGTTCCTACCAAACACTAAACCATGCCCCTCAGCACCTTGTCTACCCATGCCTTATCGTAAAATACTTTGGTCCTACACCTGGATTTTCTCTATTCTCAATTCCAGGCTCTGTTTAGTCCAAATTGGCTTACTCAAGTCCAATAAAATTTTAATTGATTTCTTTCAGAATTGTTAGCATTCTCTAAACAGTAGTCTTACATAGTTACATGTGTAAGTACCTTTTGTTGTAATTGAAATTACAGTTTTGCAAATGGCAAAAATATGGTCTGCAAAGAAAATATGTTTAAAAGTTTTTGTGTAATTTAGATGTTAGCTCTAAGGCTACTGGGCTTGTATTGAGTAAGCAATTTAGGAACTGAAAAGAGAGCTCTAGGGAATGTTAAAAATAAAAGAGGCTTAAAAAACTCATTTTCCCATCCCCTATAATTTTCTAAGGTCTCAAATTGTCTAGTCCATTAGAGTGGAGTGATAAAAGTGTTCACAAAAAGTGTGTGCAAATGAAAGACTGAGAAGCACTACTGGACAATGCCTCTGTGGGGCAGCCAGCCAGGTAAGTGGAACATGTAGCTGCGTTCAGAAAGTAATTTGAACTCTGGTATAGAACATCTTGGTTTCTCCTTTTTGAAATTGTACATCGTAGTATGATAGTTACGTAGTTGTTCCTGGATGAAGAGAAATTCACTTTTATATTCCAAACTAGCCAGAATATTTTGTACCATCGTTCTTATCAAATGTTGCATTGTACATAAACAAAAACGTTCCTGATCAAAAGCTGAATTGAAAAATTTATTTCTTCATAAAAAAGAAAGTAAATTTGCAATTATGAAGAAAAGAAATAAAACACTAATTGAATTATGGTTTGTAACTATAATTAGATCCAAATTTCTAAACTGCTTTTAAAAAAGTGGCCTTTTGTAAAGACTTATCCTAATTATGCCTTGAATAAATATTTGATTTCCTATTTCTTGAACATTCTTCAGAGTTCCTGAAAAAAATAGCTGTTATCACTTTCAAAAATGAAAGGAGACTGATTACCAATATTCTTCAAGAAGAAAAAATTCCACAGGGTAAAGAAAAGAATAGTAGAATCATAGAACAGTTTGTGTTTGAAGGGACCATCATCTAGTCCAACATCCCTGCAGTAAGTAGGCACTCTTCAACTAGATCTGATTGCTCTGAGTCCCATCTAACCTGACTTTTGATGTTTCCAGGGATGTGCAATCTACCATCCCTCTGGGCAACCTGTTCCAGTGTTTCACCACCTTCAGAGTAAAAAATGTTTTCCTAATATCTCGTTAAAACCTCTCCTCTTTTTTAGTTTCACCAAGCTGAACAACTCCAACTCTCTCTGCTTTACTTCATAGGTGAAGTGTTCCAGGCCTCTGATCATTTTTGTGGCTCTTCCCTGGACCCTGTCTTTCCTGTGCTGAGGACNTGAAGAAAAGAAATAAAACACTAATTGAATTATGGTTTGTAACTATAATTAGATCCAAATTTCTAAACTGCTTTTTAAAAAGTGGCCTTTTGTAAAGACTTATCCTAATTATGCCTTGAATAAATATTTGATTTCCTATTTCTTGAACATTCTTCAGAGTTCCTGAAAAAAATAGCTGTTATCACTTTCAAAAATGAAAGGAGACTGATTACCAATATTCTTCAAGAAGAAAAAATTCCACAGGGTAAAGAAAAGAATCGTAGAATCATAGAACAGTTTGTGTTTGAAGGGACCATCATCTAGTCCAACATCCCTGCAGTAAGTAGGCACTCTTCAACTAGATCCGGTTGCTCTGAGTCTCATCTAACCTGACCTTTGATGTTTCCAGGAATGTGCAATCTACCATCCCTCTGGGCAACCTGTTCCAGTGTTTCACCGCCTTCAGAGTAAAAAATGTCTTCCTAATATCTTGTTAAAACCTCCCCTCTTTTTTAGTTTCACCAAGCTGAACAACTCCAACTCTCTCTGCTTTACTTCATAGGTGAAGTGTTCCAGGCCTCTGATCATTTTTGTGGCTCTTCCCTGGACCCTGTCTTTCCTGTGCTGAGGACTCTGGAGCTGGATGCAGTATTCCAGGTGTGGTCTCACCAGAACAGAGTAGGGTGCAGAACCACATTCTTCAGTCTGCTGGTTGTGGCTTTTTTGATGCAGCCCAGGATACGGTTGGCCTTTGGGGCTGCAAGCACACATTGCCAGCTCAAGTCCACCTTTTCATCCACCAGGACCCCCGGCTTGTATCGATACTGAGGGTTGCCTCAACCCAGGTCCAGGACCTTGCATTTTACCTTGTTGAACCTCATGAGGTTTTTCACAAGCCCATTTCTCCAGCTTGTCAAGGTCCCTGGGGATGGCATCCCACAACAACTGCACCACTCAGCTTGGTGTCACCCACAAACTTGCTGAGGATGCACTCAATCTCATTGTCTGTGTCATTGATGGAGATGTTAAATAATACTAGTTCCAGTACAGACCCCTGAAGGACACCACTCATCACTGATATGCATCTGGATACTGAGCCATTGAACATTACCCTTTATGTGGGACCACCCAACCTATTTCCTTTCCATGAAATAGTCCATGTATCAAATCTATATCTCTCTAATTTGGAGAGAAGGATGTTGCGGGAGACCATGTGAATGGCTTCAGAGAAGTCCAGATAGATGACATAGGCGGATCCTTTGTCTACTGATGCAGTCACTTTCTCATAGGCCACTAGGCTAGTTAAGACAGGGTTTACCCAGGCACAGAGATGAGGCTGACAGATCAGTAGTTCCCAGGGACCCTTCCAACTTGACCTTGAATTTTCTCAGGGATGGGGAACCTACCAATTCTCTGGGCAACCTGTTACAGTGTTTCACTACACTCAGTGTAAAAAATGGCTCCCTAATATCTATTCTGAATCTAAACTTTTTTAATTTTACACCATTAACCCTCATACTGTCACTACAGGCTCTGCTAAAAAGTCTGTCCCCATCTTGGGCACTTGTCTCAATTGGGCAGCGTGATCTAATGGGATGTGTCCCTGCCCATGGCTGGGGGGTTTGGATTAGATGACATTTAAATTACCCTTCCAATCCAAACTATTCTATCACTCTATGATTCTTTGATTCGATAATTTGCACTTTTCTATAACAGATTATCTTCAAAAATTATGTCCCTTAACTGGATATAACTGAACCTCAATGTTCTCCTTCACACAAGTGATTGATATGAAAAGATACTAAATAATTTACCAAAATATTCCTAGTACCAAGTATTTTAGCTTAATGTATTTTTCCAAGTAAGTGACAAAACAACTAGTTACAAGTCCACAGTGGTTTTTTTCATGTGTGCCTCTAGTATTTTTGCAAAGGATTTTCATTTGTTTGGGAGGCTTTTTTCCTCCATAACAATCTATTTTTGTGAGTAGTTACACAGTGTCAGGAAAAGAAGGGGGAAGTGCCCGCTGTTACAAAAGCCTGCAGCTCCTCATCAGGGAATTCATGTGGAAAAGTGTGGTTACAGATCTATTTTTTATTATTTTCTCTCCACTCTTCTTGAGATGTTATAGAACTGAAGAACTTAGATTCTATCTCTCATCCAACTTTGAGTGAAAACTGTTCTTTGGCTCTTAAAAAAAAAAAAATTGGCTGTGGATCACTTCTGAAGGACTTTTTCTTTTTTCCTCTGTGTAGTCCTTAGTAAAGTAAAGAAGGAGCTATATTTAGAAGTTCTTCTTCCAATTTCCCCTTTCATAGAACTGGAATATCCATCTGTAGCTGACCAGTGAACTGCCTGAGATCATTTTAAAGTGCCTGCCTCTTCTAATGCACTGTAGAAGGAAATCCAAAGTGAAACATGTTGTCCTGGATTCCTACATCTACATCTAATATATGTTTGCATCTTCATTAGATTTGGACTAGAAGGTTTTTTTAAAGTATGCATTTAAATGTCATAAATCTTACTTTCCCACCCACCTGATATCAACAACAATGTTCAAAACAGTGGTTGCAAAAAAGTAATACTTTTTCTTTTATTATGTGACAATTTTTAGACTAAATATGACTAAAATACAGTGACTGTGTTGATCAGCTTATTCGAATTATCCAGGCTGAGGTAATGAACTCAGACAAAGAACAGCTACATTACTAATTTGACATATGTACAAAACATATGTGACAAGAGAAGGAGAACTAGGGCTGGAACTGAAATGTTTGAGTCAAAGGCAAAACCTCTGACATTTATTAGGAAGAATATTTGGGTTTCTTTCCAGTTCCAAAATCAGAATGAACCACAGGTGTTATAAAGAGGATCAAGGGTGTCCTTCAAGTATCAAGAACTACTCTGTTAT
The DNA here is from genome assembly GCA_013389865.1 of Piaya cayana. Taxonomy (NCBI): domain Eukaryota; kingdom Metazoa; phylum Chordata; class Aves; order Cuculiformes; family Coccyzidae; genus Piaya; species Piaya cayana. The sequence continues at coordinate 9,576 of WAAB01009311.1, forward strand.
CCCAGATAACAACTATCTCTGTTATTCCAGTATGCCACAAGTTTGCACATTTTTGACACAAAGGTATCTATGGAGCTCATACTTTGCATTGAGACATACAAAAAAATTCATTGAAATTTAGTATTTACTTAGAGACTGTTTACAAGCTGAGACAATTACAACAGCTGAGTCAAACTCCATACTTCTGACATAAATATCCTGAATTCAAAGGCACTGCATCGGACAGAATAAAATCTTGATAACAATAGAAACACCACATTCTCACAGAGTTCTTTTTAACTCAGTATTTCAGAAGTATATAACTTACAGAAAAATCTCCGAAACACTCACCACCAAGTTTATATTACTGAATCTGCTGTCTTTTGATATTTAAATTTATCCAATGAATGTGGACAGAAACACCTCAAATTATGAATATAGAATCATAGAATCACAGAATAACGAGGTTGGAAGAGACCCACCTGGTCATCAAGTCCAACCATTCCTATCAAACACTAAACCATGCCCCTTAGCACCTCATCCATCCATGCCTTAAACAACTCCAGGGAAGGTGAATCAACCACCTCCCTGGGCAGCCTGCTCCAGTGCCCAATGACCCCTTCTGTGAAAATTTTTTCCTAATGTCCAGCATAAAACTCCCCTGGTGGAGCTTAAGGCCATTTCCTCTTGTCCTGTCATATACACCTGTAAGACTAGAAATAAAGTAAACTGTATTTTCTAAAATATGCTAATAATATGTTTTGTTTCATCAGATCAGAGTGACAGTTATGAGCAAGTTAGTGTAGTAACCTCTGACTGAATCAAAAACATGGGAAGAGAAAGGTAAGTTTCATAGCATTATTTAACATTTCTTGAAAGACGTTGATAGGGAAAGGGATGTAACATATTGGAAAGAAAAAGCACCTATGGGGATTGTAATTCCCTAAGGTAAGAAGGGTCATTACAAGCTTTAAAAAGAGAACTGCACAAAGAATCTGTAAAAACTTGGAAATAAAGATGGCTTACTAAAATTCTATTACATACCATCTCTAGGTTTCCAAAACACCTGGATGTCAGATCAGCAGAATTTGTAAGGTGTTTTTAAGCAATACTACATACCTCTGGTCATCATTTTTAATGCCTCAACATATATCCAAATAAGCTTATCTCTTAGAAGACAGACAGTTTATCTCAGTTATTATCTGCTCACAATTTGACATAAAGGTTTTTATACTGCAGAAATCGGAAAATTGCAGGTAGTGTAAAGCTATATGTACATATACATATGAATGACATGACATTTGCATGTCTAAGCACTCTTTTTTATATAAAATCACAGCATTTTGATAACATTTTGATAAGAATTGGTTATCCAGCCAACAGTGTTCATTCTTGTGTTAGCAATCAGTTTAAAAAACCATCAAGATATGTGTTCAAGAAATGTAAGCAATTTGTACTTTAATCATATTTCCTGTGATATTTTTATAATGACAATGAATAAAATGAGGTTTCAAATTACCTTGTTCATGTATGTGACAAATATATTGTCCAAATCTAGAAGTTATTGGGCTGATACTTTCAAAAATTGACAATTACTTCAGACATTCTGAAGCATATAAACAAGAGCTGAAAAGCCATATGCTGACTTTGTTTAATCTATCATGCTGGTTTTGTTTAATCTATCATTTTAGGACCTTGTTCACTCATTAAGTTCCATCAATGCATAGTATTCTTCAAGGTTAGGCCTTCATTTGGAGCTCTGGTTTAGCAGAAAGATGAATTGTTTCTTATCCAATTGGCAGAGTATCTTTTGATAAAATGCCACAACATTTCAAAAGAGAAAAATGACTCAGTTTTTTGCATGTTCTTTTGGCTTCGTTCTTTTCTATTCAAACTCATTTTCCTTCTACGCTATTGTCATATACATGCATCGTGCAGATCCTGAAGTTCTTTGCACTTTGAATAGCAGCAGAATGTAATTAGTTCTTTTAATTCATTTTATTTCCCTCTCCAGCAGGAAGATGTGCTAGTCAGCTGACAGTTGAGATCTATCAGCCTGTCTATAGTGCCATGCTGACACTTCTAAACACAAGCTAGTGCCAGTAGATGGGTACTTGAAATGTACTTATTTTTGCCTATGGAATGGAATTTAGTACAAATATTTTAAAAGATGGATCTTTTTGTTCTCAAATTAAAATTATTTTAATCCTATTGATATGCATATAAAACCCATATTGCTGTGATTTTCTATTATAAGAATGTGTAATTTGCAGAGATAGACTAAAGAAACCCTGCTACTACAATAAAAAATTAACAATCTACATGCTTCTCTACCAGTATATATAAATCCTGTCCTTAATCAAGCTATCAAAACCACCCCAAAGTAGTGAAAGTGGACTCCTGTGTTTCTTACTTACTTGTTAAATGAGTATTTGATGAAAATATACTGAAACTTTGAGTCTTTTAAGGGAAGAAAGCATTTTTTTGTGATGGGGGAGGATGATCAAACAAAGCATTTGAAAAATGATCAAAATATTGTTTAGTATCCTTTATCAGGAACTAAGCAATTAACAACGATGAAATGGAATGCTGGGAGCGTAAGCAGTTTGCCAAGGGAGGCAAATTTAGGATGCTCACTGATTCAATGGTATTTGTTAAATTATGACTCTGAAAAATATATATTCTCACCTCCTGCCTCTTTTATACATTATACATTTATATATATACTTTTATACATTACTCAGCTTGCACCTGCAGGCAATCCAGGAGGCTTCTGGATTGCATTGAATATAACTTCTTAGTCCAGTTGATAGAGACCCCCATCCAAAAAGATGCAATACTGGACCCTATGGTCACCAATACAAGTGAACTCATCAATAATATTAGGATTGGAGGCAGCCTGGGCAGCAGCGATCACACATTGGTGGAGTTCAAGGTCCAGAGGGATATGGGAACAGGTGAGGAGTATAGACAGGACACTAAATTTCAGGAAAGCAGACTTGCAGCTATTCAAAGAATTGCTCAGTAGGATCCCCTGCAATATGGTCCTCTGAAACAATGGTCCAGTGGAACAAAACTGGAAAATATTCAAGGATGCTTTCCATAAAACACAAGAGCACTCAGTCTCCATATGCAGGAAATCAGGCAGGGAAGAGACCAATGTGGTTGAGTCGAGACCTGCTGGTCAAACTAAAGAAGAAGAGGGAACCACACAGGCAGTGCAAGTAGGGACAGGGAACCTGGGACTTGTATAGGGATGCTGCCTGTATGTGGAAGGATGAAATCAGGAAGGTCATGGCGCAGCTGGAGCTAAACTTGGCAAGGGAAGTGTGATGGTTTGAGTCAAAACTTTCCCAAAACCCTCACAGCGTCTGCAGACCCTCCTTCCTTCCACCCCCCACCCCCCTGTACAAGCCCAAGGGAGAAAGGGTAGGAGGAAAGAAAGGTTGAAAATNTCTCTATAGGTACATAAATCAAGAGAGGAAGGTCAAAGAGAACATACCTCCACTGATGGCTGGGGATGGTGATCATGTATCAACAGAAGAGGAGAAGGCTGAGGTACTTAAATTTTTTGCCTCAGTCTTCAACAATAACTACTCTCTTCACCCCTCCAGGGTCATGGGAC
>WAAB01009314.1:874-13313 GCA_013389865.1 Piaya cayana
GCTGAGGGAACTGGGGTTGTTTAGCCTGGAGAAGAGGAGGTTGAGAGGAGACCTCATTGCTCTCTACAGCTACCTGAAGGGAGGTTGCAGAGAGGAGGGAGTTGGCCTCTTCTCCCAAGTGACAGGGGACAGGACAAAAGGGAATGACCTCAAGCTCCACCAGGGGAGATTTAGACTAGAGATTAGGAGGAAGTATTTCATGGAAACAGTCATTGGGCATTGGAATAGGCTGCCCAGGGAGGTGGTTGACTCACCTTCCCTGGAGGTGTTTAAGTCATGGGTAGACGAGGTCCTGAGGGACATGGTTTACAGAATCACAGAATCACAGTATCACTGGGTTCGAAGAGACCCATCGGATCGAGTCCAACCATTCCCACCAAACACTAAACCATGTCCCTCAGGTCCGATGGGTCTCTTCCATCCTGGTGATTCTATGATTCTAAATCACCCATTTCAAAGCCTTAAGGCAAAATTGAAAAATTCCTTGCAGCCTGGACAGATATTGAAACAAAATTTCCTATAACAAATGCTAAGAAACGTGGTCAGCATTACAATGCTTTCACAATAATTAAAACTGCAAAACTCTCTAAAGTACTAGGTAGTAGAGTAAGAAGTAGAGCATTAAGTATTTCTCTTCATCCTATATTGCATGCAGTAATGAGCCCAAATATTTATTAGGTCTCCATTTAGGTGTTAATAAAACCAGCAAAGAACTAGCAATGCGTTAGTTTTTGAGGTTATCGTAGAAATCATATAATCATGGAATAATTTGGGTTGGAAGGGACCTTAAAGCTATCCAGTTCCACACCCTGCCATAGGCAGGGACACCTCACACTGGATCATGGTGCTCAAAGTCCCATCTAACCTGGCTTTGAACACCTCAGTATAATCCCAAAGTTGTCACAATAACAAAATTCACTGAAGTAAAGAATAAGAAAACATATATAACAGGTTTTTTGGGGGGGAGGCTTTTTGTAATGTAATTCTAAAGGCAAATTCAGTAATTTACTTTATATCTCAAAATCATGCCATAAACTTTAGCTGCTTATGAAATTCTCCTGATATAATGGACTGGCAACTAATGTTCACTAATGCATAGAATTCTAAATGCTGTACACAGAACAAAGTGAGCAAAGCAGAGATGTTTCTTGGGAAGCTGGATAATGATTTGGTTTTTGTATTTCTTTGCAATAATGCTCAACCCAGGTAGGGGGAAGGGGACAGAAAGAAGCAAGTTGTAGAAGGACAAACTGCAGGTTTTTAGAACATGTGAAAAATTAACATCCTGATTCTTGCTTTTAGGTCATAAACATCAGCTAAGGAAAAAAAAGCCATGCTATTAATCATAACCTAGCACCTCGAGATTGTTGAAATTACAGATCATTTAAATAACTGTGTATATAAAGCCAAAGAGAACAGAGAAATATGATGTCTACATCATGAACTTTCCATGTACAACAATCTGACTTTATTATTTTCAAATGTTTGTGAGAGCAAAAATTGATAAATTCAGTGCCATCTCACCAGGACAAAATTACCATGAGTAAAACCAAAATCAAGTTCACCAAGCTAACAAGTGTCTATGGAGTGAATCTTGAATAATTCTGATAAAAGTTTGTGTAATGAAAGCTACTCAGTAGAAACACATCAATTTATGCATGCATTATGACAATAAAGATTGCCTGAAGACACCAGCTTTTGCCAGGTGCTGAATGTTTGTACATTTGCTTCTGCTTTTATCTTTGTCAGTAACATGCTTCACTGTCAGAAATGCTTCACTGTCAGCATTTTAAAAGTTTAACACAGAACTGAATCTTTGGCAGCATTCAGTTTCAGCTTTTTGAATTCTCTTCACCCTTTCTGATCCAACAATTTGTTGTATTTAATCAAACAAAAGATCAATTACTAGAATAAACACATCAGGAAATCAGCGATAATGTATTTTAAGTTTGTAAAAACAGCCCTGCTAAAAGGATGACAATAAGTAGGCTTGAAATGAACCAAAAGAGATAATCTAACTATCTGTGATTTCCTTCACCCCCTCCCAAACTAAGGTTTCTTCTGAGCTGATGAACCTTCACTGACATGAATTTTACTTAAATCCAAGAGCATGCAGTTGCCTTTAGATTACTCAAGTAAACCTTAGCATATTAAACACTGCCATGGAGCAGTCAACTCAGCATCAGTGTGGTGCAACTGAGACCTTGTCAAGCAGCTTTGTTGGGTGTTATACGTGCAAACCATGCTGGTCCACATTTTTTTCTTTTTTACACCATTACCACACCTTTTTTTAGTATTAGTAATGATAAAAGATTTTATTTAAGTAACAGTCAGTCCATGTACTCCTTTTTATATACATATATATGTATGTATGTATGTATGCATGCATGCATGCATGCATGCATGCATATATCACCATCCTGACTCTACCTCTCCCTGAAATATCTCATCTTTTCCCTAACTATAAGCTTAAGAAATATTGGCAGAACTGACAACTCAATACAAATAAAAGCAGCTTAAGCAGTTTTTCACAGTTTGAAAACTTACGGTAGTCCAACTTGGTGTCTGAGGAGGTGAAATTACAAACATTCAATTTACCAAACAACTAAATGTTCTCATTATTTCTCACTTCTTCCCCACATGCTGAGAAAATATTTTTTTCTTTATTAACATATCTATAAAATTTATTTTCCTGCAATACTTACTCCCCTGAGAGCTGCGGTACATTGTAAACCATTTTTATGGGTGGTAAAACTGTCACTGTAGTACAATAGGGAAATCCTTAGAGCAAGCACAGATTTTGTCCAGCGATTTACATAAAACTGATGCTGGTGAGAATTTGAAAGATAGACTGCAATACTGTCAAGACAGGTTTGGATTAGATTACAAAATTCATGAATCCGGAGAAGTATTGAAATGATGGAGAAATGCAATTGCCTCAATGGGAACCTAAACAGTGCTTTACTGGGCATGGGAAAGAAGTTAATTTGCCCTTGCCTCTAGCAAGGGTCAAAAAAAGCTGGTTGTATGTGATTCTACTATTTAAAACCAAGGAGCTTTCTCTTTTCCCAAATAACAAGTGATAGGAGAAGAGGGAATGGCCTCAAGTTGCACCAAAGGAAGTATAGATTATCAGGAAATATTTCTTCACTGAAAAGGTTGCCAAGCACTGGAACAGGCTGCCAACGGAAGCAGCAGAACCACCATGCCTGGAGGGTTTTAAAAGATGTGTAGATGTGGTCCTTAGGGACATGCTTGACAGGCCGAGGGAGTTGGGTTTGTTGAGCCTGGAGAAGTCTCCACAGAGAACTTACAGCAGCCTTCTAGTACTGAAAGGGGCTGCAGGAAAGTTGGGAAAGGACTCTTTATCAAGGAGTGCAGGAATAGGATGGGAACGGTTTTAAGCTAAAAGAGGTGAAATTTAGATTAGATAGTCAGAAGAGATGTTTTCCTGTGGGGGTGGTGAGGCATTGGCACAGGTTGCCAAGAGAACATGTAGATGTCCCACCCCTGTAGGTGTTCAAGGCCAGGCTGGATGAGGCTTTAAGCAATCTGATCTAGTAAGAGGTGTCACTGCCCATGGCAGGGGGGTTGGAATTGCAAAGGGTTTGAAGTCCCCTCCAACCCAAACCAGAATGGTTAATCTATAATAAAAAAGAAAACAGCTTAAGAAATTATGAAAAGCTCAGGGTTCTGGAGAAAATCTGTAGCACCGCTTGGAGAAGTAACTGAAATGAACTAGGAGAAAAAACACACTGCTTTTATGGATTACCAGTGCTAGTACTCTTTTTGCAATACCAGGATTAGTCTCTTCAGAATACCACATTCTGTCAAGCAGGTTTATTTTGATGGGATGTCTCTAGGGTAGATGTTATAGCAGCTTTCCAGTATCTGAAAGGGACCTACAAGAAAGCTGGAGAGGGACTACTTACCTGGGCCTGTAGTGATAGGATGAAAGGGAATGGCTTTAAACTGGAAGATGGAAGATTTGGATTAAACATTAGGACGAAATCCTCCATGATGAGGGCAGTGAGGCCCTAGCACAGGTTGCTCAGAGAAGTAGTGGCTGCCCCATCCTTGGAGGTGTTCAAGACCAGGTTGGATGGGGCTTGGAGCAACCTGATCCAATGGGAGGGGTCCCTGCCCATGGTGGGGGTTGGAACTAGATGGGCTTTGAGTGCCCTTTTAACCCAAACCAGTCAACGATTCTATTAATCTATGATGTTCTTGCAATTGGCAGACAGAAAAAAATCATAACTTTCCAGTTTCCATTAGTTTATGTATATCAGAAGATACTACAATATTTATTCCTATAATAAACATCTAATTCTAAAGGAAATATACTTCATAATTTGGAATTGCCAATTTTCTGTTTCTTCAGCCTGTACAGGTAAAACTACTTCTTAACTCAATGTATGGAACCTGTTTTGTTACAAAACTCTCAGGTATGTTTTCATCCTTTCTTCCATACCTGATNATGAAATAATTTTAAAGCTGAAGTCTAATACTGAGTATGACTTTGCAGCAAATGTCTAGAGGATTGAAGTATGGAGAATAAAGAATACCCTATACTTTCATAACATGTCCAAATGTTTGTACTCGCATCACTATGTTGCCCCATATTATGTCATTTTCTTTTGCCTGAGGTTTTTAATTCTTTTTTTCCTAAAAATAGAAAAGTCAATAAAAGAAGCAATTAAATAATATGACTTTAATGATTGTGTGAGTTTACCTGTAAATATTTAATATGTGTCTTCCCCTTAGGTTGTTAAACTGATAATGCAACTTTAATTGCCTTTGATTGTTCTTGGCTACACATTAAGACCTACTGCAAACCCTGAAAGGTCTTTCCAAACTTTTTTCCCTACATCACTGGGGAGAATGTATTGCTTCACAGAATTTCATCAGTTGGTGGGAGAAATAAATTTACAGACTATTGCTTAATAAGTCATGAGTTGAACTTCATCAGAACTAGGAAAACGCCACAAAACCAATTTTCCTATACCCACACCTGAATAACAGCATTCCAAATCCTGTTGGCTCTGTTTTCAATTGCTCTTGACAACTGCTGTAGAAAAGGAGTTTGGTAACAGGAATTCGTGGCCAAAATAAAGAAGCTAGCAGATTTCCTCATAGAGTTCAAAGGAGAGAATGCCACCATCATGCAATCAATGGCTCATGACAATACCTCTGATTCCAGCTGGGAAATTTTAAAGATGTGTAGAATTTAACAGCAGCTGTTACTGAAGAACATAAAGCTGGTAGGTATGTGTTTGTGAAATCCAACTGGACAGAATTGGATCATTTGTAAAAACAGGAAGCAGCAAACCTGTTGAAATACCATTTTTAGCTTGTTTATATTTTTTGATCTGCTGCTCCTTGTGGCATGGAGAGATTTGAAATTAAAGAATACCTCCTAAAAGAGAAGTACACCTCCCATTAATCATTAAGATTACAGCAAAACTATAAAATCATAAAAGATTGACCTCTCTAATCATCACACTACGTCTCATTTTTTTCTGCAAACTTTCTCATGTATCTTTAAGACACTTTATAGCATAATGAGATGAAAGACCATGTATTATATTATAGCTTATGCTACTACTGTTATTCAGGGAACACAGCTAATCCCAGAATCAACAGCAAATGAAAATTAAAAAAAGAAAGAAGAATTGGAATCTACCTATCTCCATATAATAAAATTATTTAGAGGTATTACACAAAATATTAAATGAGTGCTAAATTCACAACTGCACAGGCATAACTCATGCAAATCAACTTGCTTCTAAAGATTTCTTAAAAAGAAAGCTAATTTAGGCATGTAAAGCACAGTCCAAACAGTCCAAATTACATGAGTGTAACTGATGTACTTAAGTTATTATCTTATTCAGATCTTTGGGTTTTTTTTATTTTAGCTTGTAATTATGCTTATGCATTTTTGCCTTAACTGTATTTGTAAAAATCTCAGAGGCAAGGATTTGTTTTTCTTATCACAGAAAAACAAAACACCCTGGAGCACTGTGAAGACTAAAATATTATATCCAACGTGTGACTGTGGTGCATACTGTGAATACTGTGTGTAACTCTTATTTCAGAGGTAGTCAGCATCTGGTTCTTTACTGCTAGATGCTTATCATCATCTCAAGGTGAAAACACATCTGCAACTCACTGTTCTTGTGATTCTCTTAGATATATAATATGTATCTTATATTCAAGATAAAGATTGTAGAATACAGTTGACATGATAAGGAAGACAGGTAACTACAGATTTACATCCTCTCTTAGAATCAAAAGTCCTGTCCATAATTTCCTGAGCACAGAAGCATGGTTAGAATGTCCTGAGCTTGCATTTAGTATGGTTTATTTGTTTCTTGAGAAGATCAGATGGTAGTAGATATAGGTGGACCCCAACATGTTTTGTCATGATCAGGGACTGCATACTGCCAAGACAATAAATATATTAAAGAAATGTATATGAAGGAACACACAACAAGGTAGTTAAAATTTTACTGCTAAATATCTAAGGCATTCCTCACCCAGTTCTATTTTGACAACAGAAAGTTTTAATCTTTAAATTAATTCTGGCACATTAACAATGATGATATCTGAATCAGGTACGTTCTACTGCATATTTATGGGTCGGGCATGAAAATTCTGCCACTACATATTGTTCATTAAATGGATGTCATCTATTTGCAAAGGTATTCTTGGAGAAAAATATGGGTGATTTTCCGTTAATTTTTTCTATTATATTTTCAAATCTTTTAATGAAATTATGAAAGTTTAGTGAACAGTTGGAAAATAAATTTATGCATATTCTATGGTTTCAATATAGGATGGGGGATGATGTGATTGAGAGCAGCTCTGCAGAGAAGGACTTGGGGGTTCTGATTGATGAGAAGCTCAACATAAGCCAGCAATGTGCACCCACAGCCCAGAAGGCCAACCATGTCCTGGTCTGAATCAGAACAAGTATGGCCAGTAGGGTGAGCGAGGGGATTCTGCCCCTCTACTTTGCTCTCGTGAGACACCATCTGGAGTCCTCTGTCCACTTCTGGAATCCTCAGTGTAAGANTTAAGAGGAAGATTTAGATTAGACATTAGAAAGAAACTCTTCACAATGAGGATCGTGAGGCACTGGCCCAGTTTGCCCAGGGAAGTTGTGGCTGTCCCATCCCTGGAGGTGTTCAAGGCCAAGTTGGATAGGACCTTGAGCAACGTGATCCAGTGGGTGATGTCCTTGCCCATGGCAGAGGGGTTGGAGCTGGATGGGCTTTGAATGCCATGCCATTCCATTCCATCCCACTCCATTCCATTGGATTGCTGTCTTATTAATCACCAATTTCTACATTTGCCTGTTAGGACTGCCAAGAAAAAGCAATCATCTCTTATATATGCCTATTTCAATATCCTATTATTTCTGCCAAGTACAACTATAGTGCTTTATACTATCAGAATTCTTTCAAAAACAGTTTCTCTTGTTGCAAATTTAAATATTAGTTCACTGAGTGGTTGTTTAACCAATGCACAATTCTGACTTGGCTCCTGTCAAGGATAACTGTTGAGAAGTTAGTTTCTATATTTAGCAGAATCATCAGTCAACAGAATGTGTTTGCTGAAAGGCTGGCAAACTGAACCAGTTCAAATTGAAGTCTCTTTTTCAGCAAACTCAGTGCATATCTTGAGGCAGAGATTAAATTCTTTGCAAAGTAGCTTTCATTCTATTTTTCAGCGTTCCCTTTTGAGGAGAAAGAACTGCCTGCTCTAAGAGAGAATTTATTCTTATCCCATATTGCCCTTTCTTCTAGCCTTCTGCTGTTAAAGAGAATTCCCTGACCTAAACAAGCTATATCAATCACCATGTAAAAAAACAAGACTAGTGAAAGAGCAACTCCGGAGTAGTAAAACAGAATGTGAGAGTGTAACCTCACATATTTAGTGATCCAGACAGGGCACTGAGAAGTGCTCATATTACCCAAATTAGGATTTGGCAAATTCTATTTATTTGTGTTTATTCTCCAATACAACTTTATTTTAATGATTTGCTTTACAGTCATATCCCAGGCATAAGCAAAGAGCACTCTGGGAAGATCACAGTTCTTGGGCCATGATTTTTTCTTGAAAGCCTGGAAACTACTGGAATAGGGTATGATGAACATGACTCTAATCAAGAGTGCCCAGGATAAATCTAGAGGAGTAGGAAGTATATATGCATGACAGATAAAGAGGTACAACTAATTATGAATATCTGTGTATAAATATATGCAAAAAACTCCAAAGTGCATCCTATAGTTTCCCAAGAAACTATTTAACCATGTACAAAAAAATCATCTCTGCTGTTACAAGAAAGCAAAATTTTACACATATATGGTTAAACCTAGCAAAGTTATTCTGCTCTAAATAACAAGCACACATGACAGTCTCTTTTAGTGTGGGTAACAACAAACTCTGCTCCTAGAGAGGGAACAAACCAGCAAAACACAATACTGCTACCTAAGTTGTGGAATAAGTTTTGCTACAACAGACACAACTTACTCTAATAGCTGTAAAAGACTACTCTGGTGGCCCTCTATCATGGAATGACTGTTTGTAGATAAAGGAAGTGCCATTGACATAATCTCTCTTAACTTCACTAAGGTCTTTGACACAGTCCCATGCAACATCCTTCTTTCTAAATTAGGGAAATACACGTTTGATGGATGGACAATTTAGAATCATAGAATCATAGAATCACCAGGTTGGAAGAGACCCACTGGATAATTGAGTCCAACCATTCCTATCAAACACAAGAAACACATGGGACTGTGAGAAAAGGTCTAGAGGAGAGGCATGGATGGAACACCTCCCCAGAGAGAAAAATCTGAGACAGCTGGGGGTCTTCACCCTGGAGAAGAGAAGGATCTGGGAAGACCTTAATTGCAGCCTTTCAGTATTTGCAAAATGACTTACAAGAAAAACAGAAAAAGACTTGATTTTTTAACCAGAGATTGTAAAGACACAATAAGGGGCAATGTTTTTAGACTGTAAGAGGGTAGATTTAGATTGGATATAAGAATTTTTTTATGATGAGGTTGGTGAGACATGGGAACAAGTTGTCTGTGATTATACTATTCTGTGATTCTGGATAGTGCAAGATGAACTTTTTTAGCATGGTGAGCTTCAGATAATTCCAACAATATGAGAAAAGAGAGAAAGAAAAAANACTTAGTAACAGCTCTCCTCAACCAGAGATTATAAATATGGAACTGCAGAATTACCAGTTGAAGTTCAAAAGACTTTTCCTATGATCTATGAAATGGCCCAAGAGTGTACAGCTAGAAGCCAGATAACAATCTTTTTTCTTTCAAATCTGCATATTCAACCCTTCTTCCTATTCTATGGTAATACACAAACCAGTGACCTTGTTATTTTATTTTTACTGTCAAATTTCAGTAATGTTTTGCATGAATTATTGCAGAATCTACATGGGGTCATCTATATCACACTGCAATTTTATCTGTCTTCTAACTGAATGATCCCCAGAAAGGGAATAAACAGTACTAGTTCAAAATTTCACGTGAAAAGGGTGTTTGTATGAATATCAGTGTATAAATGATAATTTACATATACCACTCTTATATACTACATATACCACTCTTTCCTTTCTGCAATTCTCCTTGCTCTCTGGAATTCAAAAGAACAGGTGTCTACAATTACTAGTAAAAGCAAAAACCTATTTAAAACATATTTTGTCTGTGTTTACACTTCTCTATACTTGATATGTCAGAATTGCTTACAGTGTCACTCTCTTGAAATTTCATTCTCTTTCTAGAAAGTCTAATTAGGAGACAGGAGGCAGTTTCCCAAAGCAGTGTTTTTTCTAGGATTTTTTTTGTTTTGTTTTGTTTCTTTCATCATTTACTGCACTATTTAAAGTGCAATTTGGGTACCAAACCTCAGGCTGGAGTCTGGAAAAGGTAATTTTGCTGTAGGAATTTATTGTGGATGACTGCACAGACAGTAAATCAGTGTGGGCTTGTGACAGCCAGGTACAAGCTAGAATAAGGCACTACACACACAAAACTGTTGATTAGTAGCACCATCTTTCCTCTGATTTTGGATTTAAAAGAGAAAAGCCCTGGATATTCACTGCAATAACAAAAGTGCAAAATGCTTGTGCAGTTGTGAACTGGATGATCTTCATGGCCCCTTCCAACTCAAACTATGCTATGATTCTATGATAACTAAAAGAGGTAACATTGCAAAAGACCTTCTGACCACACATGTTCTCATAAGTTACGTTGCAGCCAAAACATGGTGCAGGTGTGATCCAGGCACCCCTCTCTGTTGTGAAATGACAATTTATCACTCACTTGATTGCAAGCAACTTTGCCATTGTGAAAGCTGTTTGCTCTCACTGCATCCTCTGTGGTAGCTGCAATACCAGCACTGAAGAAGACGCAGGCCCCACTGAGTTCAGAAGAACAAGCAGTCAGCAAAGCCTTCCCCAAAGTGTGGATCATACAGTAAGATCCAAAATTTAAAAGTGGTAATAGGTCTTAACTACAGCAAACTGCCTTTGAATATGTCTTTAAAAGTAGAGAATATCCATAAAATATTAAGCATAATGTAAATATACTACTACTATCTCAAATTTCAGGACTGAAATATTCAGTTAGAAAGTCAGAGGCTTTTTCTTAGCAGTTAGTACCACACTATGTAGTTATAGGCAACATTACAAACTAGAGAAATCAGTGGCCTTTCCTTCTGGAAGATTATACTATAAAAATAGATATACAAAGAGGCCTTACACAGCCACAGGCACAGTAAATCTCATCAGGCAGTTCTTTTTCTTCTCTAAAACAGCCTCCCTCCAACTTACTCTTAGCCACACTGCACGAGGTACTTTAATTTGTCCTTGCAAAAGCCCTATGCTAGCAAACCACTAGCCTGCCATGAAGGTGCACAAGTAGTAAAAGGTACAACCTGCTTAAAAAAAACACCACTATTATTTACATTATATTGAACACCTGTTTTCCTCATTTTTATTGCCTTTTCTTCTGAGACTTCAGCATTCTCTATACCATTTCCTGGACTCTGTTAGAGAAAAAAAAGACCTGAATCCTGTGTTAAATCAAAGACAGTATTGTTTGAACCCTATTATTTCATGTCTTTATACCATGTACATACAATTCCTATTAGAACTCTCTGTCATTTTGCATGCCAACTTTATTTGTGGTATTGTTTCAGTATTTGGGTTTGGTTTATTTTCCCCTTTGGTTTAACTGCTCTGAGACAAGCCTTAACCTTCCACATAGGACAGAGATTCCATATCCATAAGAGACACTAAAAAAACTTTGCTTATTAAGAAATAACCTATAGCCTTCATGAGTGACTTCTGATTGTTCCAGGCAGTCCCTTTTATATCAGAAAGAAATGGAAGAGTAAAGTGTAAGTAAGGTCTTGAGTTTCATACTTACAAGCTATGTTTATCCAACCTTATCCAAATTCATATATGTCTTAGTAAAGTTGGCATTTTGTCACTAAGAAAGAAATTAATATTTGAAGTAATGGACAGATAATAACTATTTAATACTTACTTTCACCTTTTTATAAAATAAATGTATTTCTATAACTCATTAAAAAAGCCATAATTCCTCATTTCATAATATGAAGTATCAGAGGAAATTTGAGCATTTTAAGAAGAGAGCTACTCCTTATATGCCTGAACAGTTACAAGCACTGGACTCCCCCATGGAACTTTTTAATAATACACTGTCCTTTTCGAGTTCAGATGATCTTGATTTAATGAATTGGGAAAAATGATTCAAGAATCTTTCACACATTAATAAAATCTAACTTGCTTCATGTAGCCAGGGAGAAAATATGACATGCTTTAACTGAAACGCTGTATAACTGCACTTGTTTATAAACCTCAGAATTTTATTCCCAAAACACTATGAAAACAAAAAAAATATTCCAAGGTTCTCACCAAGTACTATTACGGCAATGGTCTAAACTGCTGCAACATTATTTTGGAAACATTATTGTATTTGAAATTGTTCTGACAGAGGAGACCGACTAATACTTCCTGTTTTGCACAAGACAGATCTTTTCTTAAAGCACATTCCGGTTGCGAGTCGCACTATGAAATTTCAAAACAGAGGCATTAACTCCAAATACTCCAACATGCAGCCAGCACATGACTGTGCAGCTACCAAATATAGTGCAAAACACATGGGTCGGGAGCTGTGCCCACCAGCTGAGGCTGAGCAGATGGCAGGGTGGGTTTGAATGCTGGCAATTGCTGCACTGGGGCAGCTTCAGCTCTCCCTGAGAGAGAGCTGCTCAGTATCACCAGTCAAAACCAGGTATGGGGACACAGTGCTCCAAGCAGAGCAGTGCTGTGTCTTATTGCTGTTCTCTTTACTAGACTAGACACAGTTTCTCACAGCATCCT
>WAAB01009315.1:0-23939 GCA_013389865.1 Piaya cayana
CATGCTGGTGTAGTGTTTGAGAAAAAAATACAAACATCTAACACACAACTGTTTTTATTACCTTGATATTCTATTCAATGAGAAAGGTAAATCTGCCATATAAAGTCAAATCTAACTGATCCATCAAGTCCTGAAGCTTCAGGGTATTCCCACGTAGAACTATTAAATATTTTTGCCTTTGCTTTCTTTGACAGAAGAGCTAGGGAGGTCAGACAGGTAAAAAGAAAAAACAATTCAGTTGAACATTATCCTACTCTGCCACAGGCTTCTTTTCCAGAGCAGCAGGTCTTCCATCCACTATGCCAACATGGCCAGAAGAGACACTTAAACATTTTATGTTTGATAGTTTAGCAGACTGGCTAGTCCTTTATCAATTTCTGTGGGAAATAACTCAAGCTAGGAAAGAAAAAATAGGCTCCATCATAAAAATCTCACTCAGTATTGTTCTTCTTCAATTGATGAAATATTAATCAAATAAAAATATTGCTGCAGCATAAAGTATACAGAAATTGCATTGACTTTAAAATGTTTCATGGCTGTCTTAAGAGTTTGTGTACGATTTATTGTCTATTAACTCTTTATGGGTTCTTAATGAGAAATACTAATATGTCTACCTCGTGGCTTAAAAGCAAGTGCTTAATTTCACCATCATGAAACCAATATAAAGCCATCTACACAACAATTTTTAAATTGTAATTTATTGTGGAAATCAATTGCTGTCCACATTTTAACCTAAGCATTAGAATCTAATGATTTCAGAACCTATCTTAATGAAACACAGAATTAAATAACCACAACATAGTATTTTTAAGAAATCATTGCTCTATTAAACATAACTGTAGATGTTAGTTATCCATGCACTACTTACTGCAATAAATTTCAAATCATAACAGATAGAGATGAATCTTGATAAAATTGCACGATCGTCCTCATTGTCTTATCTGTGTACTAAGAAAATATTGTGAATATATTCCTCCATACAGTAATGCTGTTTCTTTGTTCAAGTTTCAACTACACTTGAAAGCTCTGGGATTCATTATTTCATCCCTGAGGAAGAAAGTAAAATGATCCAAAAATATAATAAGTTGCTATTTTAAAAATAATACTCATCTTTAATACAATATTTCATGAATAGTATATTTTCTTTTCAATTGCAGTCCAGTCAGTGAGAACTTCCAGTCCAAGGGGTAGAGTTAGTGATGACAGTCAAACATCCACACATCAGGAATTTGCAGTAAGAAAACTGCTAAGTAGACATGTGATTTATAGTAACAAAACTTTTTTTCCCATGAGATCTTTCAGGAAGAAACCACCAGTGACAGAAAAACTCTCAAAAGACTATCAAGAGTGGAAATATTTATAAATAAAATATTTATAAATAAAATGTGAATTAAACAGGAAAAGAAAACATATGAAGAACTATATAGAAATAAATAAGCATGTGTCTGGACATACAGTATACATATAAAAGATTTTAAGCATCAATAAGTGGGATTTACATTACATTTGGATATGGTATAGAAGAATGGCATCGATAACCTGCATAACTGAAAACATTTACTTGCACATTTTCTAAAATAGCAGTTTCTGTAACATTTTGACTTAAATCAGGCTATTAGTTATTTCAAGTACAAGGAATTTAAATTTGAAAGAATTTAAGGCAATTATATTAATTTCAGCTGTTAGAACTAAAAGGAAAAGAATCCCATGACAGAGAGATATAGTTTTCATTATTTTACTTGAATTGTATAAAAGGCATAATCATGGAAAACAATATAATTACTGTGCTGAATGTGTTTTTAAACTATTTAACATGAATTGGAGCACAATGCAGAATTTAAACCAGCGATGTTACAAATTTCAAGACATGAAAATTAGATGAATTGCATTGGAAATTAGAAGGGTCACTGAGTGTTAGAGGTATTAATATGCAGCCAGAATAAAAAGTTTTGATAGCTAGTCTTCACATCCCTTCAGCACGGCAAACTAATAGATGCATCTTCCAATTTTTTCTTTAGCTCCAATTTAGCTGATGTGATCCTGCAGTCTTTTTCATGTTTCTAGAATAGTATGTACATAGAATCATAGAACAACCAGGTTGGAAGAGACCCACTGGATCATCGAGTCCAACCATTCCTATCAAACACTAAACCCTGTCCCTCAGCACNTACCAATATACCAATATTCAGCTAGGCTCAGCGGCTGTAAACTAGATTAGTCTTTATATAGCTTTTCAAAAAAAACCAGCCACATTTTCAGGAAAAGTCATCATACTGGACATAAGAAACCCTATTTTTTTCTATGTAAAAGCTGATCTAAGCCACTTATAAATCTATTAGCAATAATAACCTTTCAACAGAGTCCCACAGAACACCTAGATGTTTCCTATACGTTAGTGCCACCTGAGAAAGTGAACATCATTATGTTTAATATGGCAGATTAGCCCTTTTCTGTTTATCTAATAAAAGTTATCATCACTTCTTCTTTCACCATCTATCCTTAGAAATCAATACAGCTGTAAATCCATTCTGCATTTTTAACAGGTACAATTTGTTTTCCATTTAACTTCTTCATGCTCTGCATTAGAAAATTTCTTCCTGGAATGAATGCATGTATTATCTGTGAAGGAGGGTCTATAGAAAGTTGTCGTGGCCTGTATTTCTTTAACAGAAGTGGCTTGAAAACTGCTTTTTGCTGAGATGTGGGTTTAATTTTCTTCTTTAAATCTGAATTTTGCCAGTAGTTAAGTGTATCACAGTTATTCACAATTCTGTAAATACATAGAATATTTATTCTTCCCTCTGCTTTTTTCCCTACTGAAGCTACTGCTTAAGGACCTTGTTCCTTCCCAGATAAGGCCCACATTTTGCCAGCTAAAACTATGTCTGGAAGGGTCTACTAAGACCTAGCATAAACATACATAACTGAATTGACTTCTCAAATGGCCATCACAACAATGGAAGAGATAAACAAACTGAGAAGCAGATTATAAAGAGCAAGAGTCAGTACACTGTCAGCCTTGTCTGTCTTGTACTGTTCAGTCTACTTGCAGCTTTCCTTTGCTTCCAAGGTCACTCAAGCGTGTAATAAGTAGATTTTCAATGAGTTTGAACTTCCTGCACTAGTTGATGTTCTGACATGCTATTCTTCTGAGAGCAAACAGGGATGTTTTTACCTTTTTCTTGACTGTGCTATGGTGATTAAGTAGAAGCAGATTATTCACACAACTACAAAAATATATTCTGGATTTACTCCTCCAGCTTCTTTCATATATTTTCACATATCATCCAGTATTTCCAAATGTACCTGTTTCATGCTTCTTAAATGCCAAAGCATATGCCATCATTGACGTTATAACTAAAAAGAGTTATAATTATCAAGTTTTAGTCATTGTTTTCTTTCATCAGTGTAAGCTGCAGTTCAAAAGCAGTAAAAGAATACCACAGGTTGTAAAAAGATTTTACTCTGCCTTTATTTCTCAAGAGGTATCATAACTATAAGATTCAGATACAACTCAAGAAGTCTCATAACTTTGGTATCTCAAGTCTAGATTCATAACAGGCCTGAGACAACAGCAGTACTACTCCAGTTGTATTTTAAAGTGCAAGTGATTAAAGGATGTTTTGAAGATGTGAAGATCAAGTACGAAAACCTTCCTCAGTCTTTTAGACTTCAAGCCTTTGTCTTTAATCTCTTAGGAGAGTAACAGTATTAAATTATATTCTGTTCTGAGGATGTGAACAGTATTTCTAACTCTCTGCCTAAATCCCTTTCCCTGAGTGAGATAAGAATAAAAAAAATCTAAAGTCAGTTAGATGAAAGAAGAGGATATAAAGTAACTAAGACATTGACTCAGGAGACAGGAGACCTTGGTTCCATTAAGTGCTTAAGGGACTATTTTATATTAACAGTTAGTGAACAAAACACATAAATGGCACTTATGAAAAAGGCTGAAAACTTATTTCTGCCCTATTCCAGGAAATTGTTCCATCATCTCTTTTCTTTGAGCTAAAGATAGTGAGTGAACATTCATGTAGAAAGTCTGAATTTGAGGGCAAATCAAACTCGCATCATAATGTCTATGTGTCCTTTTTATTTACCAGGGATGAGAGTGCTATTAGGCACAGTTCTGGTAAATGACATAGTGGACAGTATTGTAAAAACGTAGATTATCAAAAGCAGACAAGTTGTAGAATTTCATTAGAATAAGGGCTTTAATGCTCTTTTTGTGAGCAACGGGTCAAGCAGGTAATGAGAGAATGATCTCTAAGAGGCCAGAAAACAAATTAAAGCTCAGGAATTTTCCAAAATAGGTGAGGGAGAAAGACACCTAGTCTCTTACTGGCACAGGCTATCATATGGTTTATGTTGGCTCAGTATAAATCTAAACTGAAGGACGAAACAGGGTTCTTGATTAATATATGAAAAAATACCACTTTTAAAATAAATATGGAAAAAAATCATTATCACAACTCACCAAATATAGCTGCCCAAGAAAAATCATTACACTTCTTGTACACGCTGTTTTATCAAAGATGCTCTGAAGATCTTCCGATCTAATAACTTAATTAGAGAAAGATAAATAAATAATAAAATTATACACAATATTAATATTTCTGAGTTTTACTAAGAAATGATATTTTACAATTGAACATCTAAGTCATATTGTGCTATGGTCAATATTTTCCCATCCATTTAGCATTTGCTAACTTCCTTCACAACAGCTATGCTATTTTTCCCACTACTAGAAGTATATGATTTCTATTGCTTATTTTATATTCCTCTTCAGTTTGACTTTTGAGAATGTTCGTTATCCAATCATACTTTCTAATGTCTGCCCAGTTTTCATTTTATTTTCTGACTACTGCTAGTATTCTTATTTAAAATATTACATAGTCAAGGCATTCTAATGTTGCAGTTATATTTTTTAAAGTTACAATCAGTTATAAATTTCACTTTGAAAGGAAAGCTCAAAACCTTTATATTCATTAGACTGAGATTTTCTGTATGGTTGACCTCATTGATTATTTCAGTTAATTTATCAGTTTTCCCTTTTTAAATACTTAAGTTCAGCCACAAACCTCACTTCTGCAGAGATTTGTGAAATAAATTTCTTCATCCTTATGAAGTACTCTGTTGCTATAGTGACAACTGTGACAAAAAGATACGAGAAAAACAGTGTCTTGAGGACATAGTTTCAGTAAAGTATAATAAATGAAATATACAGCTGTGGAGTGAAAATAAAAAGACAAGACAAAATACATATATTGAATATTTTTTTTTCTCCTATGGAGAACATGCATTTTACACACTTTATGAGATAGTCTGGAGGAAGAAGAGGTGGAGGGGAGGAAATTATGCAATAGCACCATTATTGTATAGTTGCAAATTTACAAGGAGGTGTAGAGTTGAAAAGCAACCTTAATTCTAGAATCTCCTAGATTATAAGGCTTTGGGATATCCTTCTTTAACAAATTGTCACTGCTGTTCAGCCCCTTCCATGGATGCGCAAAAGGTGTAGCCTCTGTTCTGTTATAACGGGAATACTGTTTCCTAGCATTTTTATATCTGGAAATTTAGTGCCATTTCTGCTATACTTTTTTTTTCTTTTGCCTCCAGTCATAAAAAAACTGCTTCTACCGTATTTCATCCAGGAAGGCTGGGCTGATTTACAATATACCCTTTACCACACCTTAAATTTTTGGGTTAATCTATTTCCACTAGCACACATACAACATTGCTTATACCATTGTCAAATTTAGCCCAGAGATAGCTATCTTGAATTGTTTACGATGATTTATAACTGATATAAGTTTCATAAAGAAATAAAGTTTGTTGGAACAAAACATAAGGAGAAATCTAAGGTAAATTATCTCTTGGGAAAAATGTCACTATTTTTTTCTGAATATACTAGTGAGTGTGATCCCTAGGTTATATTCTTGGTTTAGGAAACATACATATCTAAATACATCTAAGAATAGAATAAGTTTGAATAAACTTATTGAGTTTTTGATGAGTGTTTTCTGCACAAAATTCATGGACATACTTAATATCATTTTGAATACAATATATTTACTGAAATAAGATCTGATTTCCAATTCTCGATGAAATTAAATAAGGTTTGCACCTGAGCTGCAGCAATCATATTCCATGATTCTGTGATACTATTAATCACTTCATGGAACAAATTCTGCTCTCTGGGCTGCTGAGCCATTCGTATCACTCATACATACCTAACTGATGGGTGCATACATATGTGTGAATCTTGATTAGCTTATTTATAATTAAATACATTTTTAAAAACTATAAAGCCAAATGATTTTTGCATATCAATATTTCTTGCTTGATCCAGATGTGATTTTCTCCAAACTTTGTAAAAAGTAAAGGATTAGTATGACATTAAGGCAATGAAAGAGATTACAACTTCCTGGAAAATTAAGTTACTTATTGTCATTTTGTGATGACAAAGTAACTAGTATGGATCAAAATACCCAATAGAACAAGATAATCAAAATTAAATAAGCTAATAAGCTGCAGTATCATCTAATTATGGGGTGGTTTTTTTCCAGATATAAACTGTTTTGTGATATTTCATGAACCTATCAGTAAAGAAATGCAATTCTTGAACCACGTAAGCATCAGGGATGTTCTGTTGCTACATGTTAGAAAATGTATTGAACACAAAAAGATCATGTCATCTGCTTCCTACCTTCTGTAGATATCATAGCTGATAGTTCTGATTTTGCATTTAAGAAAAGTTTTCATACTAGTAGAAACATTGCCTGATTTCACCCAAGCCTGCAGAACGTTAAAATTTGGATATTTAAAGTATTTTTTATCAGGTTGCCGATAACTTCTCAAGACAGACCTGCTGCTGGACAGTCTGAGAGACATGTATATAAGTGCTAAAATAAAGAATAACTGGCAGACTTGGTTTTTGTTTCAGACATTTTAAGAAAATTTAATCAAATCCAAGAAGGCGAGACTTGCTACTTCAGATATTTCATATCTAGAGTGTTCAGTGTACCCATATAATTTCTTGGATTGGATTACTGTCTGTTGTTAAACCTGGGGTTATAATATTAAACACATATCAAATGGAATCTCCTTTCTCTTTTTGTTTTGTTTTGGTTTGGGTTTTTTTTCTGTAATAAATACTTCAGAAAATGAGTTCAAGGCTCCTCAGAAGCATCACAGAACCACAGAATGATTAGGTTGAAAAAAGACTTCCAGAATCATTGAGTCCAACCATTCCTATCAACCACTAAACCATGTCCCTGATCACCTCAATCCACCCATCTTTCAAATGGTGACTCAGCGATGATGACTCAACCACCCACTCCCTAGGTAGCCTGTTCAAGTGCCCAATGACGCTTTCTGTGATTTTTTTTTTTTCTGATGTACAGCCTGAACCTCCCCTGACAGAGCTTGAGACCATTGATTTAGAACCAGCCGTCTCTTGCAATGAGAAGGTGAAGGTTGAAGACAGGAAAAAATATCTTGGAGTCTTAACTTGCTCTATGGCCACTGGAGGGGAGATGTGGGAATTAGACAGTGTTGTTGGAAAGGATCACACCTCTTTCCCCTTCTTTCATTAGGAGACGTCAGTCTAAGTACCCTAGGCTTACATAGCTTGTAGACAACAGAGGGAAATATTTTCTTGGTATCTGATAGGAGCAAGCAGGCAACAGTTTTGTTGCCCCAACAGTCTGTTCCAAAGGCAACTGCCTCATTCACCTGAGCTCAGAGCTTGGCTTAATGCTACCTTAAGACAAAGCTTTTTTATGTGTTCCTGTCTTCATTTTTATAATTCTCATTTCAGAGTAATAGTGCACACAATTTCTTGTCATTTTCCCTTCAATCCCCTTTATAGTAGAAAACTTGACAAATAGAATCTTCCTGTGCCTGAACTCCTTGCCCGTGAAGTTCAGTTTAACTCAGGTTCAGAAAATGAGATCATCATTGTGCTTATGCTTGCATATATGAGTACAGGAATACCTAATTTTTTTTAGTAAGACCTTAAGTCCTATTATTCCCTACATACTTCTTGATACATCACTCCATGAACTTGCAACTGAAGTCAAACAAGAATTTTGGTTTTTTTTAAAAAAATTCAAATCAGATTATCAAACCCCAAACCTCTGTGGGAACATATGTCAGAAAATTTCCATGAACTCTATCCAAAATCCTTGTGGTAAAGTGTCTTCTCATCTGCCATTGCTCACTGGAAAACAGTTATTTCTCTCCTGAAATTGCAAATCACTTATCAAGTTGATCTACACTGGCCTTAGTGTTGTCTTGGGGCAGGGGGATGACAACAGCAAAAAATCCCACAGCTTTTTGAAACTTTGCAATAACACAGTTAGCACAGTTGTCATTGTCCCAATATGGCCATTTTTTATAGATGACATTTTTGTGCAAAACCAAACTTATTTGTAATCTGTTTCCTTGAGACCCTCAAAAACATTTTTTACTAGTGCTAGAAGGGACATATATAATGACTTGAAACACCATGATGATAGAGAGATATTTGAAGCGGTGTTGAATTTAAGATGATGACCTCTTAAACATTTTTACTGAGATATTGTAACTTTTGTTTTCAATATTTTTTATTTAGAATTTTTTTCTTGACTCTAGAATTTAACTTGTAATTAAGAACCCAGAAGAATAGATCTTTATTAATTCTAGAAAACTCATGATATCTAGGTATCTATATCCTCATACAAGATACAGATAGCAGAAATTCTTATCTTATATTGATATTGTTCTGGCTTAGTGTCTAATAATCATTGAGCATGAGCTATCTTTAAATGGTTAATCTCAGACTCTCATGTTTGAGTTGTTTTTCTCCAGAAAATAGATTGTGATTTTTTGAATCAAGGATAGCAAACTCATTTTAACTTAAGTGTTCTAACTTCAAGGCCATAGAACCTCTTCTTTCTCAAGTATTGAGTATTTTATTATTCATACCAAGTGAAATGTTGTTATCAGAAAAGACAAGCATAATTCCATCTAGTTATTCACTAACCTGGAGATTAGATAACATATGGCATATAAGAGGTACACTTTCATCAGTTGCATTATATCCAGGTAAAATAAAAAGTAACTTGCACCACTTACTCTTCCATAATCAGTGTGTTAGATATTTTGAAGAGGATATCTATGTCCTTCAGAGTCTTAAAAAACCTCAATATGTGTAAAATAAAAAGGGAGAGGTTTTTGAAAATTTAGAAGTGTTTGTTGGACAGAAAAACTTCACATCCGTCTTGTTTGTGCTGGTAACTAAGTCCTAATTTATTTTACTGAGGACAGACATAGAACTAAAGGGGATATAACATCTTGATTAAAAATCTGGAGTAGCCCACATATTGTAGTTCATGTGATATGGTTGTATATCTGCAGTCATTGTAACTTTCCATTCAAATTTTTCATGTTGACAAAGCCTTTCTACTAAACTTCACAGATATGAGAAAAATAATGGTGTTCGTATTGTTAATGACTATGACAGATTATGCTCATGGATCCATATAATTATCACTTTATGGCAGCATAAGCTAGAGTAAGATGTTTTAAAAGAATTATCCACTCAGTATTCCATTTTTAAGGTTCTTCTCACAGTTACAAACAGTATGGATAAAGATCTTATGAGATAGGGGAAAAACACGTCACCCAATAAGGTGGAGGAATTAACTGTAGAGAGTGTCGGATGTTTATTGCCACCTCCACATCATGTCTTAATCATTCCACATTGCAGAACTGTGGGTTTGGAATTTTTGCTTTTCATTACTATGTAACAAAAGTTGTCTTAATAAGATATTAACTGTGACATGCAATATCTGCAGGCATTTGGCAACGAGCAGCAAGAATTTGAGAGAAGGTTGAAAGATGTGGTCTATTACTCCTCTGTTCAAGTAAATCATTGTGAAAAGCTCTTTGAGCACTAAATACACAGCTAGGAGGGAAAAAGGTTGTGGGTTGTAGTCAGCTGCAGCATAAAATACAAAATACATTGATGCTCAAATACGTACAGGGAGTTCAGGTTCAACTGTGCCATAGCACAGAGAAAGAATGAAAGAACAGCAGATGCCCAATATGAAGAATAATATGGTTCTGAAATCTAGAATAAAAGAACTGAAGGCCCTGTCTACATTTCTAACAGTGTTTTAGGCTAAGGGCAGTGGAAGTATTACTACTTTGTAACAATAGCAGTTGGAGGGATATTATTTTCTGCTAATTCTTCTGCAGTACATATAATAAGGTTTTATCGCCAGAACTATTTTCCAAACCTACAACAATGAAATGGAAAACCAAGACAAAGTGAGTCAGGGCTCAGTCTCTAGCAGCATGAACTTCAATCATGCACTCTCTGACTTCATCCGTATCCATTCACAGACTGAACTGGGAAAAAGTTTTCCCGCTAAATGTTTAGCAGATGGAAAAGAAGTGTACAAAGCTCCATCCCCAAGGTATCAAAGAACCTGTGGACATAGCTTTCAAAATACCATGTGGTATGTTCCTCATTCTAGACATGAAAACTGTGAGAAGATTTACAAATATGTTTTTTTTGTTTTGAAGACCAAATTCAAATTAACTTGGGATTTGTGGAGGTTTCAGGCATTTTTTGAACCATGCTGGGTACTTGGCTGGTGCTCTGACAAGTTGTCTGCTATCATTTTGATAGTTTAAGATTTACTTCACTTGTGCATCACAGTCCCGTGATTATCTCTAACTGTTACTACATAAAGTATATTCTGATTTTCATCTTTCTTTAACAATAATAAAAACAAAAAGCTACTCTATTATTTAAATGGTGCATTACCATCACTTTTACAATCATTATCTTCTCATACTGAATTATGACTCATCAGTGGTCAGAAGCTTGGAAAATCATGTTTCTTTGCTAGCATCTCTAACTGCTAGAGAGTTAATGATATTTACAAGTCATATTAAATAGTGAGATATCGTAATTACCATCCAGCTCAGAAACTGTCTGTAGTTCAAGAGAATAAAGAGGTGTCAGAACGTACCAAGCTCTCATGATAGAAGGTTAATATAATATTTTCATTGTCATAATTTTCACTGCCTTCTTATTCCAGGTCTTAATGATTCTTATTTGAGGTCAAGGAGCTTCCTATGAAAAATTGCCTCCTGTGGCCTTTTGACATGTGTCCTATAGCCAGTGAATGGGGATATTGCTCTCAACGGGAACTTTGCACCAGACATCCTGTGTTTTCTGACACGGGCTCAGCCCCCAGCCCTTTTAAGAATGTGTAGAAACTGAAAACTGGTCAGAAGTGGAAAGACCAGACTGAGCAGGTAAGCTGCTGAGCCACAGTGAATCATAAGGAAAAAATTCTTCACTGAAAGGGTCATTAAGCAATAGAATGGTCTGCCCATGGAGGTGGTTTACTCACCTTCCCTGGAGGTGTTTAAGGTGAGGGTGGATGAGGTACTGAGGGGTGTGGTTTAGAGATTGGTGGGAATAGCTGGACTCGATGATTCCACGGGTTTCTTCCAACCTGGTGATTCTATGATTATATGATTTACAGACTTACTGCTTTAGGAAGCTTGGGGCATGTTGTTTTTAAGTTTTTCTGCAGCAGTCTCTGTGGAAGCTGGGATAAATCCTGCAGGCTACAAAATGATTTGTAGAGGGTAATAGCAAGTCAGTCAGTTTTTATGAGGCCTGAAACTATTTGGCACATTATAAAAACAATTAATAAAGAACCTTTTAAATTTTAGGATCCAGATTTTTTTTATCTTATTACTCAGTAAATGCTATTTAAAGTAAGATAGAAATGTTCAGCATAGTCAGTCCCAGGGACAAACAAACCATCTCCTGTAAACAGAACACAGAATGTGGTCAAAAGTAGAGCACAGAGAATGCTGTATTATTATTAAAAAAAATAAAAAAAACAAACAAAAAACAAACAAAAAAATCTTGAATAAGCATAGAAGCACTATCAGAGGAACATGAACTGGTGAATGGGAAAGAAAACAACAAAAAAAAGGGAAAAATTTTGTTACTATTTGCTTCAGAAAAGAAAGGAAAAATAAAACCAACAGTGAACAAGAAGCTCTTTCCAGGGAGTGTAGACAGCTTCTTAAAGTTTGAAATGTGGAAATATGGAACAGCTTCTATTCAGATTAATATAGGCTCCATAACAGACACCTACGTACAAAGCACGATTAATCAGCTACAAGTTCACATCCCACATTAAGAGTATATGTAAAGGAGAAGAGGAGTAACATTTTATAGTTTAATGTAGGCTGAGAGATTTGAGACTGAAATAGAGAAACTCCTACATTACACAGGGCGCTTCTTACCAAAAATTCCTCCTTCAGACACTGAAATTCTTGATAAAAGCATTTTGATAAATTCTATGACTCATGGCATAAAGACACTGCAGACATACACGTTTTTGGGGGGTTGTAAGTTTTTAAATGTGTTATCCAAGATTGTAGAAGACAGGATTAGAATAGAGAACAGATACATATGTTACAGTGCTTACAACCTTATGTAACATTTCAAATACCAAATATATTGTAATGCGCAAATTTGAGATGTCTGTGATTTATTTCTCTAACACTAGAAAAAATATTTCCCAAAGCAATGAACTACCCTGGGAAAATATAAACCCAGAAAGTACTACAGGATGCATATGCAGGCTGAAGGTAAAGCAAAAGAGGTAACAACATAAAACAGGTTAAGCTGTGCCCAAAGCATCAGAAACCAGTGCTTAGGAAAACAGCATTAATGTCCAATACAAAAGTACTCAGTAAACGGACAACAGTGTCAAGGTTCTGAAAAAAAATGAGCGCATTCACAGCTTGAAGATGGAAATGTTTCAAATAGGAAGCATGCTTGTCGCTGTGCCTCTAGTTGATCTTGTGGTTAAACACAAGTGCTTTGCAGAAGGCAGCTGTCAGACAGTTAGTAACTATATCTGCAACCAAGCTAAAATTTGCAGCCAATAGATCAATAACCTGCTTGCTGTCATTCAGTTTTCAAAGCCAGACATGAGAAAGCCAAACAACACTGATTTACTGATCTATAAAAATATTAATAAATAATATGGGATTGAAGTAGATTAAAAAAAACACACACACACAAAATCCATTCTGTATAGAAAATTACAAAAGCTTGAATGCTTGGAGTTAAAAACAGCTGGCAGAAAGTCATTCAATGTTCTGATAAATGCCAGATGTTTGGAGCCTACAGAAGTGATTGAAGCAGAAGATTCACATGGCCACAACAGTAAGTGACAGTTACCATGACCTTTTATTGACAGCCTGAAACGTGATGTGTTTCAAGGAAGTGGACTCTACATAGCAAGTTAAAAATAAAATACACTGATATTAATTTTAGGATGTATATGAATACCTACAGATGGCCAATTAAATTCCCACATTCTGTATTATCCACACATCTGTGAATCTCTTACATGGTAAACACATTTTATGGAAAAGGTCAATGAGCCAAGAATAAGTAGATGAAAGAGCAGATATCTATTTCAGCTTCAGCTGAAAATACCTTAAATCATGCTGCTTTGAAGAAATTGAGGTCTGTTTTACCCTAATCCTAACCTGTGGGCTGCCACCCTTACCTGGTGCTCACCTCTCCTGATTCCCACAGCCCTGCCAAGCCATCTTGGGGCTGTGCCTGACCTCAGTTCACATCATTGGCCATGATCCTGATCACACCTGTGGGCTCATGTCCCTACCTGATCACAGCCCAACCCTGTTCCCATATAGATGCCCGATGCTGGAGGCTGAAGCTGCCCCAGTGCCCTCAGGTGCTCCTGGTTTGGGTGGTGGGACTGGTCCTGGCTACCAGCCCCTGCTCTGGCAGATGCCTGGGGAGCCCCTGCCACTCCTAGTCTTGACCCCAGGGAGCAGTTGGTCCCTGCTGCCCCCTGACAAGTTCTGCTGCAAACAGGTAAATGGGAAAGCATGACATAAACCATACTTTCTCCTGAAGCATTTACATAAACTTATCTAATATCATGACAATCAATTTGTACTCAATGAAAAGGGGAGATGAATGTTACCACCTTATTTCCAAGTCCATAAAGTCTTCAAAAAAAGAGACCTAGGGATTGCACTGGTAAAGAGCCAGCTGTCTATACAATTTACTGTCAGAAGTTTTCTGTACATGAGTGACTAACACAGAGAGAGAAAGTTAGTTAGTTGTTGATTATGCTTTAACTCTACAACAATGTTTTCTGGTCACATTGGGACTTACGATAAAAGTGCAGCTAAATCATAGGCCAGCAGAAACCATGGAGAGGCACAGAAAAGTGCCTGCAAGTACAGTAGATACCGCTAGATACTAGTAGAATAATGTGAAGATAAAATATTTATCAAGCATGTTGGACTTGATAACCTTAGAGGTCTTTTCCTACCTAAACACTTGGGTAATCCTTGGATTCTAGTCAAGCAAACTTTGAGCAGAGTCTATCTTCTATCCTATGAGATAGGTGGAACGCCAGAGAGGATTTTAGAGTGCAATAATGCTTTTACATATTCAGTGAAAATCTTCTGGAGTCCTTGAAGACTTCAAAGCATCAGGCATAAGACTCCCAAACTGGTTTAAGCCGATGAAATTTCTACAAGATATTGTCTACCCACAAGTAGGGAAGGAGAATAGGGTTCACTATCTGTGATCCATTCTACCACTGCCAATCCATTGCATCTGAACCAGTGGTGTCCACTTCCACCAGACACTAAGTCTTCAGAACATGATAGAATACATTAATATCCTAAATATTCCTTTTAGGAAAAAACACTCACTTGCAGGAGTATAAATTCTAAATTAACACTTTCCTTTCTGTAGTTGTACTTCTGATTGTTCCAGTGGCATGGGTCAGATAGAAATTAACTATGTCATTTTATTTTAATGTCAAGTGGTAATTCAATTAACTGAACAACACATAGGATATGAATTGATACATTTTGAGCTTTTTTTATTTTGTAGAGTCAGTTCTTACCTGCTGCATGGTTTGATTTGTTGCATTGTTATCCTGAAAACTTCCTACTTGTTTGAGCAATGAAATTTGCCCCAAGGCTCTCAGTTATCCTGTAATGAGAATACAGTGCTGCATTTCTACTGTGCAACCTCCTGTCATCATTGTGTGTGTGAGTGGCAGGGGTGTAGGGAGAGTTACTACCATTGGCAGGCTAATGCACCTCCGATTCCCCCACTAGACTTGTTCCTGGACAGTTCAGAACTAGGCATGCAGCTTCTGAGTATCCTCCAACAGATCAAATTTGAATGTGAAATGTGAAAAACAAAGCAAAAACAAAAACAAAAAAAAAACCCCTTCAAAAACTAGAATGCCACCCCAGTTCTGCCTGACAGGTAAAAAAAAATTCTGATTCTCAGTACAGACAGTACTCATTCTCCTTCTTGCACACAGAATTTTGTGTTACTTTCTGCGCATAAGGAGGAAATGGTTATTCTACACTACATTCTTTCTAATTTGTTATTTTTTCCCCATAAAAGGGTGGTTGCACACTGTCCTGTGCCTCAGAAACTGTTTTTGAGTCACTGCCACCTGCATATGGGTGTGCTAAGAGGTTTTTTTTTTTTTTGTTGGTACATTCTAACCACTGAGTACATGAAAAAAAGGCAAAATTGCTACAAAAATTTGGAAGAGGGAGACACAAAGATCTTTGAGGAATTTATTTGATGTAACAATTCCTAGGCAAAGTAGGGATACATTTATCTGATGACACTTTTGCACCTGATAGGCTGTAGCAAGTACAGTTGCTTTGCTGTTGAAGATTTTAAGCAGAAGACTGCACACACAGCAGCTAAATTTCTAGGTTCTAGGACATCATCTTTTTTTTTTAAAAACAAACAAAAAAATGGCCTTTGTCATATACCACAATCCCTATTACTACAGGGAAACAGGGTGATGTTGGCATAGCACTTGGAGTCGCACACTCACAGCAGCAAAGACCCTGTCTCCCCCAGACTCCACTTTGGACTCTGAGAGACAGGGCATTCACTCCTGCCAGTGGAGAAGTCTCAGTCCTGGTTGGTGGGTTGAACTTCATGCATGGCACATCCACCTCAGGTCAGCCTGTCATTGTTTGATGTCTGCAGATGTGTCTCCTGCAAAGGACTAATGTTTTCCCTGCTTTTTTGCTTTCTGTTTTACGTTGTAAGCTGCTGATAGCCTCATTGGTCCCATCACCCCAGACCAATCTCTGTTCTATGGTTTATATGAAAAGTCAATTGTTATCCGAGTTACTATCGACTTGCAATCTCCTGCCCCAAATATGCTACACAGATAGAAAGGTATTAAGAGTTCATCTGTGGGTTTAGACTTGGGTTTTTTTCTTCCTCTCCCTTCCCCCAGGTATATACATAAGCCATTAAGCCATTGGAACAGGGAAGATGTAGTGCAAAGCTTTTTGAAAAGCCTTATTAATGTTATTGTTTTTGTTTTCTCAACATATATCAGAATCCCCTGATGCTTGAAGCTAGATAGACATGCTCATGTTCCCACCTACACTAGCAGTGCTTTCAGTGAGGTTTCACTCGATTGTGTATTGTTATTATTGATATCAACTCTGTAGGATTAGCCACTGAGAAAATGCAGAGTCCAAGATAAAATGCTGAAAAGAGATACTGTAAAAATCAACTTCTATATTTGTATTTTGTATCTTTTAGTCATCATGGGGGTGCAAGGTTCTCTGTGCCTGGGCACTTCATGCAGCTTGGCAGCAGCAGACGAGAGAAGACTTGTGGGACCAGGCACTGCTCCTCCCCCTACACATACACACCTGTGGTGTTGGCTCCTGATATGAGAAGTTTCCACTCAGAAAAACAGTGCAGCCACACCAAGACTATTCCTTGCATGTTAATAGGGGGTGGATCTCCTCTATAAATAATCCCTGTCAGGAAGTGCACATGTACATGCCATCTGCCCCGTGCACCACATTTCCTGAGGAAACCTCCCCTGGAGGTGTCAATTATTTTTCCCTTTGCCCTGCTTCATCTCTTCCTTCTTACTGATTTATCCATTCCTTCTTTTCTCTCCTTATTCTACTGCAACCTTTTTTTTTTTTTTTGCCTTGGCTCTTTCAGGTAGATTTGATCATATCTGAGTTCTTGTGGACTGTGCGTGACTTTGACTGTTAATATAGAGCAGATTGAAGTCTGTTTTTTTACTCTGGCAGTGTTCAAAGTAAATACTGGATTTGAGCGTAACCTTGGAGTGATTTTTCATCACTCTGTACTGTCACAAATACATATAAAAGAAACCCAACCCTGCTCCCACAATCCTACCCACCAGGGCAGAGTAAGACCTAGCAGATATACAATAATGTGGATACAATAATTTTTTCCTGGCCATGAATATTGTGAACCGTGGAGAGAGCAGATGTGAGTAAATCAATTTTGAATTTAAAGTTTCTGATTTTTTTTAAGTTTCACGCGCATTCAAATTTCAAAAACTCTGTATAAAATAAAAGTTTTAAACTATTCATTTCTATTCAGAATGAAGATATATTTTTATATGTAGCAGTTCAGTGAAACAGGTATTCTGTGTTCCTATCACCCCTCCTGCTACTTTAGTGCACATCATAAATAGGTATTAGAAAATAGGGTTGCTGGAATACCCATCACACGAAAACGAAACAATTACGAGGTGTCCAGATAGGTACTAAGGTAACTAAGGTTACTTAGGTAACTAAGAATTACTTAGTAATTGTGTAGTAAAAATAATGAATAAGTTAAGGTACAAAACTTTTAATGAAGAAGGAAAATGATTTCACTCATGTATCTAAAAATAAAATATGCATTCTTTGTTATCTCTGAGGATCAAATCCTGAACTGTACTGTGAAGTTTTACTTGCAAACTGGCTTTATAAATCATATAATAATAAGATAATGCAGATTTACATATTAACATTTTGGTAAAAATCTCATGCTCTGAAAGGAAAAAGGAAAGAAAAAAGAGGCACTTCATCCTGACTCTTCCATTTCTTAGGTTTTCTTTGAACAGCAGTGGTTCATCTCAAGACCTTCTTGGATTTTCAATAAAGCATTAAAAATTCAGTTAGGAACTTGACATTACATTAAATGAGTAAAAAATGAATGAACCAAAGTTCATGAACCTCATCACAATGTTTTCACATCTTTTTCTGTACATATTCATGAAGTCACTTCCTGAATACAACCAGGAATATCTTGTTTTGTGCTCTAGAAGCAATACAAAGATGTTTAATTATATTTTTTTATGATGTTCACTGGAAATTGCTATACGTTAATCCCATTGTGAATCTTTGCCTTTTCCTAGTATCTTACAAGGCAGTCTTTGAAATTTATTGCAATATGTATTTTCAGATGTGGTAATGACACAGGGATTTGCCTTGTCTAAGGCATTTTCAAATATCTAAGTACATATTTCTAAAAAGAATTTTAAAAATACTGCCCAACATAATTAATAATTTTAAGGTAATTTTTCTTTTTATTGAAATTGAGACAGTTGACAGGACTTTTTAAAAACAGTTTTTAAAGACTTTCAAAATCACTTCCCTTTAAAATGTCCAGACTTCATTGTAAAACACAGATGTTCAGATTTGCTGATCATTTTAATATTCAAGAACTGTAAAAATCACAGTATAGACATGTTTGAGGTTCCTACTGGTAGGCTAGATTAATACGTAGTATTATGATGGTAGAATACTAGAATAAGTATCCAATTATTCTATTACATTTTTCTCTAATGTTCTGTTATTAATAGGATAAATGAGTAAAGGTTGATTCTTTTTCTCAAAGCCATATATAGAATTTACTTAATTAAATGGGTAGTTAGGTATGTTGATAGTCATGTCAGGAAGAAACAAAACCACAATCAGTCATGAAGCATCTGAGTAATACTCAGGGAAAACAAAGTAAAGCACAAACCCCATGAGACAACAAAGTATATGAACTGTCAGTAGGTGAACTGTGAAAAATAATTTTAAAAAAAAGACTCATTCCTGGAGCCTTGAAGCATATTGACGTCTAAAAAGCACTCTAGCCAAAGTGAAAATTTCCAAAGTCAGGAGACTAAGGCAGAAAACTTTACTTTAGAATACCTATTTGTTTAAATCTTGTAATACTTCTAGCAAAAGCATTTTAACCTGTCTAAAAACTTATATGGACTTACAGAAATTCTAGTTTGTGGCTTTTTTATCCTGACATCTATCGCCTCTTACAGGTAGTTTGAGGGTTAGAGATACCTCCCACAAGGGACCAATTTTATGAATTTACTAATGTCTCACCACACACACACAGAGAGCACTGGGTTCAGGTCAAAACACAGCTAGTATTAACAGGAGTGCTCACCACTGTTCACAAAATACTATGACTCAGAAAAATAAGGAGACAGGAAAAATCAGCTAAAGCAAGAGAATACAACACTACCTCCAGGAGTAGTTTAACATAAAGGATTCATTTAAGTTATGTGATATCATAATTCTAGATCTTTGTCAGAGAACAAATCTTTTTGACCTAGGGATTTTAGATGTTCCATGCATGGAAGGTGCAATGTCAAATTTACTTATTTGAAGATGATGTTACACAAGATTTCTGATTTATCAGAGTGATATAACTTAAACTGAAAACACAGTAAAAATATAAGATATGTTCAATAAAATACAGTAATGGCAATGCACATTACTTTATTGTTTAATCTCAAAACAAATGTTATTCCTGTTGCCAATCTCATACTGTGAGTATAACATACTTGCAATGAAAACACTGGGTGTCTGCACTTGCTACAAAGTAAAACATGAGTCAACATAACATCAAATCCATTGCTGTCTTTGAAATTCTTTTGTTGGTTTTTCAGGTTTTATGCTCTATGTTGGGTTGACCTAAATATATTCTTCCCACAATGCTGGTCTGCTACCTCAAGGATATATAATGGCACTCTTAATTAAAACAAGAAGAAAAACTCACCCCATCAGCTGATCTGCTGAACTGACTTATCTTTTTATCTAAAACAAAGGTCACCTGCTGATGCCCTCTGTTTTAAGTTAAAGCTGGCTTTTGGTAAAACAGCTCTGGTCAGTTACACTCTACGTATTCCCGGGCTTTCATGGACACATCACTCCATTTTGATCCATTTCCACTGAGCCTTCTTTCATTGCAGGAGTTTATCGTTCCAACACAATTGTCTTAGTCTGAAATATCTAATAGGTACATATTCACAGATTGTAACAAGCTGCCTAGACACCATGTTAGAGGATGCTTTGCCATAAACACTCAGTGCCTGTAAAGATTAAGTACTGCAGAGAAAAACCATGAGCAAAAATGAGCAACAGATGTCTGACATGCACAGCTGGAAGTGAAGCACTTGAGGATATTCATTACATAAAAATGTTAGTGCTTCAATATCTTACTGCTTTTTAAGGGTAATATTATTAAAAGTTGTACAAAAATAATTCCCTGAAATCCACAGTTTAAGTAGAACAGCACGTTTGGCAACATGAAGTTAAATTTATTTGTATAGCCATAGAAATGTATTTAAATTAACTTTAATTTTTAAGAGGAAACTGTCTAATAAAATTAAGCCTGCCTGACATCACACAGTATGTCACCTGAAATCCAGTATGTTTTGTTTTCCCAGTGTGTTTTCCACTGAGGTATCTTGCATGTGAATTTTAAAAAAAAAATATTCTAAGAGTATTTTTACGCAGGATACATAAAAATCCCAACAAGGTACGAAATGAGCCAGTGGAGACTCATTGAGCCCTGACTACAACCCACATCAGAAATTTAGTTGTCTGGCAAACTGGAGTAGAAGTTTAACAACCTGAATGGAACAAAAGTGCTACAATAAGCACTTCAGGGCTCTTGAGTCATGAGTAAATCAAGTTTCTCTCCTGGTGGACCTAAGGTCAGTTTAAATTATTTGAATAGCACTGGCTTTCTCAAGAAATCTCTTACAGAGAACCTGACATGTTGGTCTTGAGCATAATCCTTTAGATACAATCTTGAGAATTACAGAATCACAGAATCACCGGGTTGGAAGAGACCCACTGGATCATCGAGTCCAACCACTCCCACAAAACACTAAACCATGTCCCTCAGGACCCCGTCAACCCGTAACTTAAACACCTCCAGGGAAGGCGAATCAACCACCTCCCTGGGCAGCATATTCCAGTACCAGAACAAACCATGAAGGGATGTGTTGAAAATTTTTTAGTTCTCTTAATAGATGGTATTAAATACAACTAATATTTGACTTTATTTCTTAAGTAATTTTTAGAGGCAGTTGTTGTTGTATAGGGTTTTTATTTCACCCTGCTTCTTGAGCATTCCTGCACTCAGAACCTACCTGTTCTTGTACTTCTGCCTTTCTAGTAGGATGAAGTCAGTTTCCCACTTCTTTACCTCCCTTTGTTCCAATATTTGGCTGTTCCTTGGTCACACATGGGCTTAATTCCACCAGCAAGAATGGAACTACTCAAATCTTGAGTACCACTTTGCATCATGGTTAGACAAACACTTCTGGAATGAGTGCTGGAACTGAGAAGAAGTTCGGATTTGAAGCGTCTTATTTCTTGAGTAAGACATTGAATAATGATTTCATTATGCATAAGGTTTTGCTCAGTTTTATTTTCATTTTTAATCATCCTAGTGAAATTAATCAAAACACACCTTTCAATTATTCTAGGTTTCACTAGAGAGGAGGCAGGTGCACCTTCATATACATCAGAATTGTTTTAAGCATATGATGTAAATCTTTAACTATATTAATGTGATCAAAATGAGGAGAACTGAAAATATTTCTGTTTTAGTTTTTTTTTTACTGTACATATTTTAACTCTGAAACAGCTGTGGTGAAGACTACATTCACCTCCTATCTCTCTGTGTGCAACTCCAGCAACAGTAAATGCTAAGCCAATTTATGATAAACATCCATTTTACTGCTAAGCACTGGTAAAGTGATTTAGAAGGAAGTGTGGGAAGGGTGAGATGTAGGATGAAAGCCATAAACCTGAAAATATATGTGCTTAATTTTAGGAAAAGATGAATATAACACTGAAGATAAAATCAATAAAAAAGAAAAGTGCTGTGGAGGAAACCGCAAGTCAGCTTTAAGTACAGCATAGAAACTCTGCTGGATGCTGCCATACAGGATGATTATAATAAATGGCAAAGAGAGAATGGAGAAAGGATCCTGACTAGATCCATTTCTATCCTGAGGATAACCTTATTTTGATTTGTCTATTTATGTATGCTCATCCTTTTTTTTTATTGCAGATATTTACAGTGCCTCGACTGCACCATACTTTGAGTTTCATGTAGACAAATTATGAATTTAGATATGAGAGGTGGGGTGTAGGCTATTTTAACATATGTTTGAAGCTGGTAAGTAGATTCAGCAGAAGGCATGTTACTATATTTATGTCCAAATACATGCTAATATTCAAATCTATTACAAAAGGTTCTCAGGATTTTTTCATGGTTCATAAATTTTTTGTGCAGTCCTATTCTACAGATTGCCATCTAGGTTTTTTTCCTAATCTTAGGAATATTTACCAACATGTAATTATAACCTATTTTAAATATGATGAGCCATTTTAAAGACTTCCAATTAAACTTGTCTGTATTTATTTTTCTTTCAAAGCAGTTTTTTAAAGCTTGGCATGCTGTTGAGATCAGACTAATATGTTCATATCTAAATCAGGTATGATTTCATAAATTTGTTTTCACATCTCTATTCTTTTTCTCATTTATAGCTCTAGAAGCCATTTATCTATATTATATATGTTTTACAAGTTATTCTATCTTGACCTTTTGCAAGTTTCTCTACGCCTTTCTTGAGTTCTGAAAACATGGCTGCAACTATTTGTCATGGTTGGGTTAATTTTTATTTTTTGTTTGGATTTGTTTGTTGTATAATTCATCAGGCTAACAGCTTGTTTAAACTTGCACTTTGTTTGCTGGCTTAACTTATTCTGTGATCATGTCCAAAGTTATAAATATTGAGTTTTATACAAAAATACAGCAATCCTCACTTCTGTATTGTTATATTTGCGGTAAACATATGGAAGATATACCTCACTGCTGTTCCACTTACCTTTACCTTTGAGGATGAAATAGCCTTAGAATGACAAATGATAGACTTCACAAGATATAACTTTAACTTTTGATGCCTTCACAATACTACTCTATCATTGCTCTACAATGGTATTCTGCTTTCATCTGATTCAGCTGTAGTTTGCTTACATGCTTCAGAATAAAAATTTCCATCATATTTGTATCACTTCAGGCTTTTTATGCTACATATTCTAATGGACTGTGAGAAAGATTAATGAAAATATTTTTCAACTCTTTGTAGGTGCGATGCTTAGAGACATGATTTAATGGTGGACTTGGCAGTGTCAGATTTATTGTTGGACTCCTTGATCGTCAAGGTCTTTTCCAACCTAAATGATTCTATGAACAAGAAAGTAGTTTATACATGGAGACACTATGTGGCCAATATGGGCTTCAGATGTTCACTGCCACTGTTGAACAGTTAAATGAAATTCATATTATAAACTGAAGTATGATCCTACCTCTACGACTTTTTTATGAAGGAGATCATCCCTGGAAACAGATGAGGTGCATAAGCATTAAAGTAGAATTTTCATGGAAAAGAGAAAGAACAGCTACTGCTGGTCACATTTCCAAGACTGCATTTCATTAATATGCTGTAGTGCTTGTCTCGTTATAATGATATAAAAAGATCCTAATCCAATACACACAATTCTGTCATACATTTCGGAAGTTTTGTATCACTAGGGTCATGAAGTAGCTGAAACTGGCATGTCAATACTTATCTGGTTTATCCTATTTAACATGTCCTGTCACTCTCAAACATGTTTCTTGAATACTGTTTTATGCTTCATCATCTTTTCATTACTAGTTTGGGTGACTTTTTTTT
>WAAB01009316.1:0-14085 GCA_013389865.1 Piaya cayana
TCTCGCCCCACACCAGCCCGGGGGGACGGGGATACTCGACTGGGGTGGGGGGCGCGGGGATGCTGGATTAGGGGCTCTCGCCCCACACCAGCCCGGGGATGGGGGCGGGGATGCTCGATTCTGGGCTCTCGCCCCTGTTGCTGAGGGTTTCGGCCCCCGCCGCTCTCTGCACGAGTTGAACTCCCCGCAGCAGCCCGGGCTGCACGGAGCAGGGATGCGGGGATGCTCACCGGGGGGGATGCTCAGCGCTGCAAAGGCCCCGGAGCGCCCACCTTCTGCGAGCTTAAAGGGTTGCCAGACCCAGGTCCTCCCCCCAGAGCCTCCAGCCAGCGGGGTCCCAGCCCTTCTTTGCTCCAGGTGTTGCCCCCAGCCCAGCTCAGGGATGCTCGCTGCCTGTTGCTCTCAGCCCCATGGAGAAGGCAAAGGGGTTGCCTGCAGGGATGCTCCTCTGCAAATCAAGGCCCCGACGGACCCGCTTGCTGTGAGCAGATTCTTGAAGGGTTGCCAGCTCCACATCGTTCCCCAAAGCCTCCCACCAGGGGGATTGCGGGGGTCCCCTCCAGCCTCTGCACCAGTTTGCCCCGCCAAGACCAGTCCAGGCTGCACCAAGCAGGGATGCTGAGGTGCAGGGATGCTGAGGTGCAGGGATGCTCACCTCTGTGCTCCTGTCCTGTTGCTCTCAGGGTGATGGAGCAAGAAGGGTTAAGAGGATCACTGGCACACCACTGTTTTTTCCAGCCCAGAGGCAGCAGCACTCAGGCGGCAGGGGTGGGGACAGCCCCGAGCCGCCATCCCCAGAGCCACCATCCCCAGAGCCATCCGAGAGCCACTGCGGCTGCGGTCCCTGCTCTGCCCAGCTGTGTGCTCTGGGCAACCCTCCTCCAAGGTTTGGAGCAGGAGCACAACATCTTTATATCAGAGCACCCCAAAATCTCTCCACATGCACCTTCTGCTCAGTCTCAGCTGGGACCACACTGGGGCCCCCAAGCCAGAGGGCAAGGTGGGATATTGCCAGGGCAGGGAATATCGCCTGGACCCCTCCCACAGGGGATCCCACCCCACAGAGCCCCAGTCGGTGCATCTGGAGCTCCCCCAGAGCTGCACTGGCTCGGGGTAACACAGATGGTGCGGGGGGGGGGGTGTCAGGAAGCACGAGGACAGGAGCAGCCCCGAGTCGGGGCATCCCAGAATGAAGACATCTCTGGCTGGCAGCGAAAGGCCCGCACGAGGCAACGTGTAAGCGATTAAGCTGTAAGAGGGAAGAGGACCAGCTGAATTAGCCCTGTCGATCACCGGAGCTATATTTGAACCAAATGCTGGGCACCCGTCCTGGGGAGCAGCCTCTCGCTGGTTCAGGCAACTGTTCCGCTCGCCATGCCAAACCCCATGACTGGTTCCTTCCCAGGATGCCAGATGTGCGGGCAGGGAGAAGGGGGAAGGTTCCCAAGTCCTTGGGCCTCTGTAAGTATTTGCAAATGGAACGAAATTGGCAAAACCACCCCCTGCTCCCCGAAAGCCCAAGGATTTGGCGCCATCCGTAGCCTCAGCACCCTCAGCATCGCCCTGGGGCTCAGCAGAGGAGGGACCATGAGCCATCACCATCATCAGATCTCCCTGCCTGGGATGGGGAGAGGGCTGGGGGACTCAGTAGCAGCCCCTGCCAGCCTCTGGCCACTCTCCTGGGCCAGGGGGTGACGTGCTGGGCTCTTCCACGCATGCATCAGTGATGCCATTTTGGCAAGTTGGCACGGACACTGTGCAGAGGTGTCCCCGCTGCATCTCAGGGCAAGATCACCTCACAGAAACAGGATTCCTGGCCTCAGGATGGCAGGTGTGCAGCTGTGGTCCTGCCCCAGGTGTCTGGGTCACTCAGGCAGCAGAGAGGTGGCTGGGAAGGGGAGGCACCTTGCAGAGCTGCCCCAAGAATGAGCAACGAAGCTGGGGNGGGAGGTGGTTGATTCGCCTTCCCTGGAGGGGTTTAAGGGACGGGTAGACGAGGTCCTGAGGGACATGGTTTAGTGTTTGATAGGAATGGTTGGACTCTATCCGATGGGTCTCTTCCAACCTGGTGATTCTATGATTCTAAGAAATA
Source organism: Piaya cayana (assembly GCA_013389865.1). NCBI lineage: Eukaryota > Metazoa > Chordata > Aves > Cuculiformes > Coccyzidae > Piaya > Piaya cayana. The sequence goes on from WAAB01009316.1 coordinate 2,093, forward strand.
GAGGGCCTTTAGAGGACAGAGCTTGCAGGGGTTTGTCTTGACTGAGGAGGAGCAAAGGCACTGGGGAAGCAGCTCTCTGGGCACTGCTGGAGAAACTGCAGCTTTCAGAGGCTCCTTGCAAGGCCTCCTTCCTCCCACAGCGCAGGGCAGGGCGCATGGGATGCCGGCTGGCCAGCCCTGCTCCATCCCCTCTGCAACCCTGGTGAGGGTGACACACACACACACGCGTGCACATGTGAACCCTCCAGGTTTCACGTGTGCACGGCTGCACGCTCAGCCCCGCCAGGCTGCCCACTTCTGCCTCCGCTCCCCAACCCAAGGCCGCGGAGCATCCTTGCTCTGCCGCCCACCTCCGCACTCCAGCTCTCCCAGAGGCAGCAAAATCCATCATGAGGCAAATCCACACCCTCCATGGGGCAAATCCCTGCCACCCCAGGGCACGGGCACAGCCGCGGGGATGCAGGTGGGCACCGGCACAGCCTCTGCGCTGGGGCCAGGGGAGCGTTTATCCTCCCGCACCCACCAGGGCAGGTTTCCCTGCATCTCCGGAGCGACTCCAGTGGGAACCCGAGTGTGAAGAGGGGGCACAGAAAGGGCTGAGCCGGAGGAGGAGAGTCCCAGCACAATAGAGCGGCTCCCCCCTGACCTTGCCTTCCCAGTTAAAGATCTGCAGCTCCCCCCCTCCTCCCCACTACAAAGAGGCTCTTTTCAGCCCCTAATTCTGCATTTAGAAAACAAAAGCAGATGCATCTAGTTTAGGTTTGGAGAGGGGGAGGCAACAGCAAATGCTGAAGAACAAAGAGCTTTCCCTGACAGATCCGACTGACAAAGACTTTGTCAGCTCGGTCTCTCCCTGAAAGGGCCGGGGCACATCAGGGTGCGGGGCTCCTGGCAGGCAGCTGGGGAGCTTGTGGCCTCCAGCCTGGGCGAGGGAGGCTGAGAAATCATGGAATCATCAGGTTGGAAGAGACCCACTGGATCATGGAGTCCAACCATTCCCATCAATCACTAACCCATGTCCCTCAGCACCTCGTCCACCCGTCCCTTAAACCCCTCCAGGGAAGGTGACTCAACCCCCTCCCTGGGCAGCCTTTGACACTGACCAATCACCCTTTCTGTGAAGATTTTTTTCCTTATGTCGAGCCTAAATCTCCCCTGAGAACACACACAAGAGGTGAGTTGGAACCAGTGGGTGCCTGAGCTGACAGCCCTGCCATGTCCCAGAGAGGGAGGACAACCTGTGTCTGCCCCCTGCATCCTCCCTCCTCATCCTCCAGACACAACTGTTGCACTTCCCCGTCCCTCCCATCCCCATCAGGCAGCTCCACGCTCTGCGGAGACTCTCAGGTGCATTATCCGACCTTGGCAAACCGCCTCCTGCCAGCTGGAACAGCTGATTCACAGAGAGCGGCTCAGCACGTCACCCCAAGGCCAGCAGCTGGCAGGGCTGCAGGGATGGAGTTTGTTTATGCCACCCCAGAGAACCATTGAGCCCCTCTGAGGGCCAGTGGCCTTCAAAGGGCCTGAGCCCTTTTGCCATTTCCCCAATGGGCTATATCTCATTTTAAATCATAGCTGATCAGGGCTCTGGGCTGCAGGTCCTGGCCAGCCACGTCCATCACGAAGCCCTGAGTCTGCTCGGTGCAGGGCAGCTCCTCCTGTACCCCCCACAGCAACCGCTTCCCAAGAAACCAGTGCCGGGAGCCAGGCAGGGTCCAGCCCCTCCAGCCAGGCCAGCAGCAATTGTCAAATACCAAGGAGCTCATTAAGACATCACAAGATATTTTATTGTCCGCAGACAACAATTGGGGCAGACAGTCACACGGAGGTGTTTGCAGCCAGGCCGGGAGCTCCCCACGTCCCCAGACTGGTGGCCCTGCAGGAGGGACTCCCCCGCCACCACCCCGGGGGCAGGGGGAGAGGGGAGGTGGGGGAAGGATGCTCAGAGCTCTGCATCCCCTCCCAGCACAAAGACACAGCCTCCCCCGTGGTGCTGTCCTGCCAGAGCCACCAGGTGAAGGGCTGAAGTGAACATTTCTGCACAATGAGGGTGATGGTGGCTCCTAGAACTGGCAGCTGCCCCATCCCTGGAGGGGTTCAAGGCCAGGTTGGATGGGGCTTGGAGTCCCTGATCCAGTGGGAGGTGTCCCTGTGCATGGCAAGGGGGCATTGGAATCAGATGATCTCTAAAATCCTTTCCAACTTCAAGCCATTCTAGGATTCTACGATCTGAGAAACCTGTTGCCTGCAAGACCTCCCAGGTTTGGTTCGCGTAGCCTGGGCTCACAGTGAGGAATCGCCCCGAGTGGGTGAGCCCCGTGGTAACTCCCAGAGGCAGGTAACCCATCACAGAGCACCCACAGCCTCTTAGCTCCTCTTCATTTGCTCAGAGGCAAGCGGGACTCTCTCATCTGAGGAGGATCATTCACTGCAGCACATCCCCTGTACCACGCGGGCTGGATTTCTCTCTCCCCCCACCACCCCCAATTGATTTGCAGCAGGAAATTAATTATGTTTGTTTGACATTGCCCCTCTCGTGCCGAGACTGAGCCCCGGGATGAATGTCCCACTGTTCCAGCCGGGCTCTCACACAGGGCTGCAGCGTTTAATAAGCTGTCCCAGGGGACCTCCAGTGCTTCCCACTTGCTGCGCTGATGCTCGGCTCATCCCAAGGCTGCGGAGGCTCCAGGGAGGCACCCACACATCCAGGCGGGCTCAGAGCCCCATGAACAGTGATTTAACCCTGAGTTTGCTCCCTATGAGGGGGAAAAAGGGAACCAGCTCTGGGCAGTGGCTGCTAAGCTGCCCTGATGGTGTGAAGCCAGGACATCTTGATGGCTGCGAAGGACGAGAGCTGGGGCAGGGACAAGGCACTGCCTGTCACCTTGGCTCTCACCTGAAAAAGGTTCCCCCTCTCCTTGGATCAGGCCCAGAAGACCTGCAGGGGCAGATAGAGGGGCTGGAGTCAATCAGAATAATAATAACAACAACAGCCTCTTCTGGCCACTATCACGCCGTAGAGGGAGAAAGATAACCAGTGCCTGTAATTTACAGCATTTATAGCGATACAGGCAAAGAGCAAAAGAAAATCAGTGGGTAGATTTCCTTGGGCTCCTGAGGATACGTGGCCTTAACATGCACCCACAGAGCCCAGCCCAGGGATGCTGCTGTGGCAGCTCCTCTCCATGCTGGGAACTGGGGACACGGGGACACGTCCCTGGAGCCAGTGGGGTCAGAACAAGCGTCCAGGGGCAGCAAACAGCCTGGGCTGCAGGATTCACCTCTCCAGCCCTACCCCTGCAGGGCAGGGCAGAGGATGATGCTGGCTGCTCTTCCTCCCCGGGGCTGGGTGCACTTTGCCTCCTTGTCGCTGCAAAGATTCTGCCACTCGGATAATCTGATAATAGCATTTTCTGCACACTGTCATTTAGGAGCCCAACGGCAGCTCCTTTCATCAGAGGAAAGGCTGTAATTATGTGTCATTACCCCTGGGCTATGATTTTTCTCCCACTACCTAGAGCTGGTTTTTTTTTTTTTTTTTTTTCTTTCAAGCAATGCTCGGATATTCATAGTGAGAAAAAAAAAAAAGCCACAGCCCGGAACAAAACAACTGGGATGAGAACTTTCCCTTGCGAGGGTATAAAATGAAAGCAACGCAGAGCAAACTCTACCAGGTTCAGAGCCTGGAAGGAAGGATGGTTGGGTAGCGGTCGGGTGGTTCCCCAGGCTCTGCTGAGCGAGGGATGGAGCAGATCCCCTCCCTAGAGCAGCTCTGAACTTTGCAGAGCTCAGGGCAGGGATGGGAGGCAGAGGAGCCACCTGGGAGGGAGGAAGGACAGAGCAGGATGGAGGGGGTGGCTGCAGCTGCCCTGATGGAATCGCTCCACAGCCTCCGATCCCCCAGGGTTGGGAACAAGGTGCTTGTTGCAGGGCTCTCACCACTGCCAGACATGGCAAGAAGGAATTTCTCTAGGACTTTTCTAGAGGGACCTTTGCACCCTGAAGGACAAAGGGCAGGAAGGCTCTTGCGGGGAATGGGACACAGGCAGCAGCTCCTGACCCAGGGCCGCTCGGCCTGGCAGCCACCAGGCTCCCCAGCTCTGCAGCTCCTCTCAGAGCAGCTTCCTGGGTGCATGTGAATTTTCGGGGAGACGGTTTTCCCAGCGCAAGGCTGCTGGTTCCCTTTAACACGGGCAGTTTTCTCCTTGCTCGCAGGCTGCTTCCTGTCTAGACAGCGCAGAGAAGCCGCTGTATTTATAGACCAGGGCAGAGAGCTGTGCCCACTCGCTCTGCCAAACCCGCAGGAGCTGGTGAGGCCGGACGAAGACTCTCCCACACACTGGAAACAGGAGGAGGAAGAGGAGGAAGGCAAAACAAACCACAGTCGGACCCTAAACTCTCTAACCCCCCTCCGGATTGCAAACAGCTCCTCTCGCCTCCCCATCCAGGACCACGGGGCTCCTCCTGCCCTTTCCCTGCTTCTGCAAGCAACCAAGCTTCTCCATTGCTCCCAAGGAGCTAGTTTTGCTATGGGACCAATGCAGATGCTGCCCAGGGAGCCTTCTGCAAGCTCTGCTGGAGCTCACCTGTCCTCCCCCACCACAGCCACCCCTCCTCTGGGGCCAAAACCCCTGTCAAGCTGCCCCACACCACCCATCTCTGGGCTCTCACTGCTCTGGCAGCAGCTCTGCAGCTTCCCCAGCCCCAGCCTGCAGGCTGGAATTGCTCCTTTGGGATCACCAGTGCTAGAAGCCTCAACAGGCACCTGAAGATCACAGACAGTGCCAGAGGCACTCTCCTGCCAGTGCCCCCAGCAAGGAGAAACACCCTGGCCCTGCTCACTCAAGGGCATTAAGCAGAAGGAGCCCCTGGTATTTATATTTAGCTTTTTTCCAGCTCATTTCTTTCACCACCTGCTTTTCAGAACCCTTCCTGCCTTGCTCTCCTTCCTCCTCAACAGCCCATGGTCTCCATCACCTTCTCCAGGTCCTCAGACCCACCCAACCCCAGCCCCTTGCTGTCTGGAGAGCCACCAGGCAGGGCTGCAGCGCCAAAGGTTCACAGCCCTGCCAGATCACATTTCCCATCACACAGAAACGTAAACTCAGGAGCAGGGTTAAGCCCTTGGGGGTGAGGGGGGGGGGGTGGCATCCTGAGACACAGCCCCAGCCCCCCCCCCCCCCATGTCCCTGCCCTNGCTGTGACTTCCAAGCAGGATTGAAATCCTCTTTTAACTGTTTGGTGGTGAAGGTAGGACCTGACTCAGAAGCCGGTCCTGACAAGTGGTCTCTGGCTGCTTGCGGGGAGGAATCGCAGAGGAGTTTGGTGCCCAAAGGGTGGGAGCTCCCGTCCCTGATGCTGAGCGCTGGGAAGGTGACACTGAGGGGACCCAATGATGTGTAGAGCCCCTTCAGTTTGGCCCTGTCTCCGTGCTGGCAGCGGCAGGGGCTCTGCGCATGAGGAATTGGAGGAACAGAAGCCAAACCGGGCTTCCAGGAAGCTTCCTCGTGATGGATTTATAGGCATGATGCCCTTTTAACAGGAGTTCATGCTAAAAACAAGCTGCAGATGCTCTCCTTGGGGTCTCCAGCAAGGAGCCCAGATTTACGGCCGCTGTCTCGCACATGAGCCGCCGGCACTGGCAGCAGCTGCTCTGTGAGCCGAGGGGTCGGTGTCTGCACCCCCAACTCTCTGAGCTGCAGCTACTGGGGACAGCTCTGCAGAGCCTGGGGCAGCACGTGAGTCCGTGTCCCTGGGCAGCATCGTCCCCATGCTGGGAGCTCGATCGCCGCTGCCACCAGGTCCAGAAGGATCTCTGTGTGGAGCTGAGCCCCGTGCCAGGGGGAAGAGGATTTTTCTTGTGGTTCCTGAGAGACCTGGAGGTCAGGGAGGGTTTGCTGGGCGGCTGCAGTGTTGGACCGGGCTCGTTGAGGGGTGACTTTGCCTGGGGGGGTCTGTCTGCTCCCATCGGGTCTGCCAAGCAGGCTGCAAACATCACCGAGTCCTCAGACCCCGCTTTCCCTTCTTCCCCAGGGAATCACTACTGAACGCTGCACCGGGAATTCTCAGCTTTTCCTAAACTGAGCCTTGCCAGACCCTGATTCTGAGCAGCCCTCACCCCAACAAACCATCCGTCTATCCAGGGTTGCCCCCAGCTTCATTCCAGCGCTCATTCCCAGCCCTGGAATGCTGCTGGGACATCACAACCAAGGAGCCATGGTGGCACAGCTCCACAAGGAAGCCCCTGCCTCAATTCCCCAGGAGCTGGGTGGCCCTGGGAGCCCATCGGCTTGTGTGGCACCATGCACTGAGGGCAATGGAGGTGAGAGCAGGGCAAGCCCAGCTGGGATGGAGCTCTGCATCCTCCTGCCTGGCTGTAATGTGCTTCCCTGCATGGTTTGAGCGGAGCAGAAAGCGCAGGCTCGGTGCCGGGCTGCCCGTGGGGGAGGCAGGAGGTGCCCCAGCCTCTCAAAATGCAAACTGCCATCGTCACCGCAGCCCGAGCGACGTGACGCGTGACCCGCTGCTGCGGGGAGTCAGCCCGGCTGCTGACCTGCTACGGCCTTGTCTCCGGCAGCTCTGCGAGCCGGGCTGTGGCACCGCAGGNGGCACCTGAAGATCACAGACAGTGCCAGAGGCACTCTCCTGCCAGTGCCCCCAGCAAGGAGAAACACCCTGGCCCTGCTCACTCAAGGGCATTAAGCAGAAGGAGCCCCTGGTGCTTATATTTAGGTTTTTCCAGCTCATTTCTTTCACCACCTGCTTTTCAGAACCCTTCCTGCCTTGCTCTCCTTCCTCCTCAACAGCCCATGGTCTCCATCACCTTCTCCAGGTCCTCAGACCCACCCAACCCCAGCCCCTTGCTGTCTGGAGAGCCACCAGGCAGGGCTGCAGCATCAAAAATTCACATCCCTGCCAGATCACATTTCCCATCACACAGAAACATAAACTCAGGAGCAGGGTTAAGCCCTTGGGGGTGAGGGGGGTGGTGGCATCCTGAGACACAGCCCCAGTCCCCCCCCATGTCCCTGCCCTCCCCTGCAGCCCCAGGTAAACAGGAGAAGGGGCTGAGCAAGGTACCTCCAGCTAGAGATGACACAGCCACCAACGCTCCCCAGGGCCTCAGCCTGATGAGCAGCTTTTAAGAGCACCTGGAGTGCTGGGTCAGGCAAGCGGGATATATATAGAGAGCTCAATAGATGCACAGGTGTAGAAAAGCTTCTTAAATGAGGCTCTTATTGATTAATTCCTCTGAGTTTAATCTGCGAGGGAAGGAAACATCTTCCGGTGTGCTCTCCTGTCAATGTTTGACTTTAAAATATTTACCCTTCTCCTTGCTGATGGGCTGTGACTTCCAAGCAGGATTGAAATCCTCTTTTAACTGTTTGGTGGTGAAGGTAGGACCTGACTCAGAAGCCGGTCCTGACAAGTGGTCTCTGGCTGCTTGCGGGGAGGAATCGCAGAGGAGTTTGGTGCCCAAAGGGTGGGAGCTCCCGTCCCTGATGCTGAGCGCTGGGAAGGTGACACTGAGGGGACCCAATGATGTGTAGAGCCCCTTCAGTTTGGCCCTGTCTCCGTGCTGGCAGCGGCAGGGGCTCTGCGCATGAGGAATTGGAGGAACAGAAGCCAAACCGGGCTTCCAGGAAGCTTCCTCGTGATGGATTTATAGGCATGATGCCCTTTTAACAGGAGTTCATGCTAAAAACAAGCTGCAGATGCTCTCCTTGGGGTCTCCAGCAAGGAGCCCAGATTTACGGCCGCTGTCTCGCACATGAGCCGCCGGCACTGGCAGCAGCTGCTCTGTGAGCCGAGGGGTCGGTGTCTGCACCCCCAACTCCCTGAGCTGCAACTACTGGGGACTGCTCTGGGGAGCCCAGGGCAGCACATGAGTCCGTGTCCCTGGGCAGCGTTGTCCCCATGCTGGGAGCACGATCGCCACTGCCACTGGGTCCAGAAGGATCCCTGTGTGGAGCTGAGCCCTGTGCCAGGGGGAAGAGGATTTTTCTTGTGGTCCCTGAGATACCTGGAGGTCAGGGAGGGTTTGCTGGGTGGCTGCAGTGTTGGACTGGGCTCGTTGAGGGGTGACTTTGCCTGGGGGGGTCTGTCTGCTCCCATCGGGTCTGCCAAGCAGGCTGCAAACATCACCGAGTCCTTGGACTGCGCTTTCCCTTCTTCCCCAGGGAATCACTACTGAACGCTGCACCGGGAATTCTCAGCTTTTCCTAAACTGAGCCTTGCCAGACCCTGATTCTGAGCAGCCCTCACCCCAACAAACCATCCGTCTATCCAGGGTTGCCCCCAGCTTCATTCCAGCGCTCATTCCCAGCCCTGGAATGCTGCTGGGACATCACAACCAAGGAGCCATGGTGGCACAGCTCCACAAGGAAGCCCCTGCCTCAATTCCCCAGGAGCTGGGTGGCCCTGGGAGCCCATCGGCTTGTGTGGCACCATGCACTGAGGGCAATGGAGGTGAGAGCAGGGCAAGCCCAGCTGGGATGGAGCTCTGCATCCTCCTGCCTGGCTGTAATGTGCTTCCCTGCATGGTTTGAGCGGAGCAGAAAGCGCAGGCTCGGTGCCGGGCTGCCCGTGGGGGAGGCAGGAGGTGCCCCAGCCTCTCAAAATGCAAACTGCCATCGTCACCGCAGCCCGAGCGACGTGACGCGTGACCCGCTGCTGCGGGGAGTCAGCCCGGCTGCTGACCTGCTACGGCCTTGTCTCCGGCAGCTCTGCGAGCCGGGCTGTGGCACCGCAGGCCAGCAGAAACGGTGACCCCTGGCTATGCCCTGCTCAGTAACGAAGGCAAATTCGTCCTGAATAATCATGCAAATCGCTAGCCCAGGAGCCTGGGAGGGTGCCCGTGTGAGGGGGTCGCTCCGGTTGACAGAGTCACTGGTATAAACAATTCCTACCCGCTAGCTGGGTGATTCGCAGCCTGGAAAATCATCTTGGTGTGTTGGAACAAGCTGCCCATACCCAGCGGCCAAACCTTCCTGTGCAAGCAGCCTTAGGCCGCCTGGGGCATCATCCCAGATTTCATTCCCAGTTAAGTACCACAAAGTCAGACTGAGCTATCCCAGTTATATACTGGGATAAGGATGGAAAGACCCTGAGGCTGGGGGAATCCTGCTGCTCTGCCTGCATGGGGAGCTGGCAGGGAGCTGGGTAAACTGAGGAGATTAGAGCTGAGATTGGAGCTGGTGTGAAAATTTACTCCTGGTTGGAAGGGATAAAGCTGCTTTTCTCTCCTGTGTGCCGGGACCGTGGAAGCAGATTCAAAGTTTAATCCCTTCCGCCTGATCCTTCTCGTTAGACATAATGTAATTAACAGGACGGCGAGGAGCTGCAAAGCTGTTTGTGCTCCCGGGTCACCTCGGAGAACAACAGGGCACCAACTGCCGCTGGGGCAGAGCGGCCGGCGGGGAATTTGGGGGGACCCGGCGCACACGGAGCCTCCATGCAGAGATCACAGGGCACAGGAGGCAGCAGCAGTGCTCACCACCCCATCCCAGTACTCGCCACCCCGTCCCAGTGTGCTGGGCCACCAAACCCTCCCAGTCTGGATGGGGTTCCCAGCACCGAAGCCCCTCGGCAGGACGGGGCACCCTCTCCCCCAACCAAAGAAACCAGGGTGTAGGTCTGGGGGTGGTGGGGAGCCCCCAGCTGCCCCAGCAGCCCCGGCCCCTCCCCACCTGTCACTCGCTGGCTCCGCGGCCCCGCTGGAATAAAAGGGCTATTTATTGGAGGCGTGCTAAATAACTCATCGCGGCCCCACTGGCCTGGCTGAAGACACCCCTGGCTGTCCTCGGGAATGCTCCTGGGGTGCCAGCTCCAAAGGCAGCTGTGGTGGGCCTCAGATCTTTATGGCCAGTAAAGGGGTCCGTGGCTAATTTATGCCCCTCCTATAATTTACAGCCCCTTTACAGCTGCTGTAAAATGACCTATAAATCACCAGCAACATCATAGGCCAGAGACAAAGCCCCAGCATCGTCACCTGCCAGCTGGCCGTGGGGGCGGTGGCTGTCCCGGGAGGACAAGAGGGGCTGAGCCCGCAGCAGGTACCTCCACTGGGAGCCCCGCTCGGGGTTTACGGCTCGAACGTGGTGAGCTCGGTGGGTTGAGGGTGTCTGGAGGTGTCGCAACACGGTCTTGTGCACCTACCCTGTGCCAACGCTCAGGGGCACGCGGTGCCTCGAGGTGCTGTGGTCACATCCCACGTGGTGCTGGCAGCGGGACCCCAACTGGCCTGGGACATGGGGCAATGGGTTTGATTCCCTGGCTGCAAAGGAAAGGACATTTGTTCCCCGCTCTGTGTGGCTCAGCGGTGGCAGGAGGCTCAGGCAGGCAGCAGGCGATGCTTCTGGGTTTGCGACCCCGAGAAGGAGCCCTGGGGATGCGTGATACGAGTGTCACTGCGGCCAAAGCGCGGCCTCGTCCCACCCTGCCCTCTCCTACAGCCCTGATGTGCAGCACCCGCGCTGCGGGGCTCATTAACACCACTCCTCGCGTGGCCAGCAGCTCTGCTGGCTGGTGGCTAGAGGATCGCTGGTCCCCGTGGCTGCAGGGGAGCGGGAAGGAGAGCTGCTGCTCTTCTGATGCCCCCGTGCTGAGACCCCCAGGTGGGGACAGCAAACACGGCGTCGAAGGTCACTCGAGTCCTCACTGGCTCTGGGGTGGGACCAAAGGGAAACTCAGAGTCCTCATGCAGAGGCACTTGCGGAGGCTTTTGCAGAAAGGGCTGACTCAAACGATGGTGGGAAGGAAGCAGAAACCCCCAAAGCCACGGCATCNAACCAGTTTGTTTGTTACTGCATAAAACCTTGAAGCACTGCAAAGGAAAGGACATTTGTTCCCCGCTCTGTGTGGCTCAGCGGTGGCAGGAGGCTCAGGCAGGCAGCAGGCGATGCTTCTGGGTTTGCGACCCCGAGAAGGAGCCCTGGGGATGTGTGATACGAGTGTCACTGCGGCCAAAGCGCGGCCTCGTCCCACCCTGCTCTCTCCTACAGCCCTGATGTGCAGCACCCGCGCTGCGGGGCTCATTAACACCACTCCTCGCGTGGCCAGCAGCTCTGCTGGCTGGTGGCTAGAGGATCGCTGGTCCCCGTGGCTGCAGGGGAGCGGGAAGGAGAGCTGCTGCTCTTCTGATGCCCCCGTGCTGAGACCCCCAGGTGGGGACAGCAAACACGGCGTCGAAGGTCACTCGAGTCCTCACTGGCTCTGGGGTGGGACCAAAGGGAAACTCAGAGTCCTCATGCAGAGGCACTTGCGGAGGCTTTTGCAGAAAGGGCTGACTCAAACGATGGTGGGAAGGAAGCAGAAACCCCCAAAGCCACGGCATCCGAGCTGGCAGGAGGTGGTTTGCGCTTGGACCAGAGCGAGGGCTCTGAGCCGCGTTCTGCGCTTCCCGCGGAGGCAGCAGCCGTGTTGGCTTTGGCAGCGCCGGGGTTTGCGTTGCGCAAATCCCCGGGGAGGGTGAGGTTCAGCCTTCCCGGCACAGCGGCTGCCTCCGTGCCCAGGAGCGAGGGCCGAGCAGGTGCTGCTGAGGCATCTCCATCCTNGTTCTGCGCTTCCCGCGGAGGCAGCAGCCGTGTTGGCTTTGGCAGCGCCGGGGTTTGCGTTGCGCAAATCCCCGGGGAGGGTGAGGTTCAGCCTTCCCGGCACAGCGGCTGCCTCCGTGCCCAGGAGCGAGGGCCGAGCAGGTGCTGCTGAGGCATCTCCATCCTGGCTTTCTGTGTTTGCTAATGCTAAACGTTCCCGGGATGCTGTTGTGATGGCCCCATCTGCCCATGGCTTTGGGGTGCCAGGGAGCTCTGCCCTCTGGGAGGGATGCCGTGGGGTGCAGCGGCGATGGGAGCTGGTGCAGGGGTCACCCGCAGCTCTGCTCCTCACCAGGGCAGGTACCTCACAGCGGGACTCGGCTCCTCTGCCCTGCTCCACCTTCAGTGTTTGTTTAAACATCCTCCAACCCCTCTGCCCACTCCTGTTTTTGCAGGTGA
>WAAB01009316.1:14856-37442 GCA_013389865.1 Piaya cayana
CATCCCACGTGGTGCTGGCAGCGGGACCCCAACTGGCCTGGGACATGGGGCAATGGGTTTGATTCCCTGGCTGCAAAGGAAAGGACATTTGTTCCCCGCTCTGTGTGGCTCAGCGGTGGCAGGAGGCTCAGGCAGGCAGCAGGCGATGCTTCTGGGTTTGCGACCCCGAGAAGGAGCCCTGGGGATGTGTGATACGAGTGTCACTGCGGCCAAAGCGCGGCCTCGTCCCACCCTGCTCTCTCCTACAGCCCTGATGTGCAGCACCCGCGCTGCGGGGCTCATTAACACCACTCCTCGCGTGGCCAGCAGCTCTGCTGGCTGGTGGCTAGAGGATCGCTGGTCCCCGTGGCTGCAGGGGAGCGGGAAGGAGAGCTGCTGCTCTTCTGATGCCCCCGTGCTGAGACCCCCAGGTGGGGACAGCAAACACGGCGTCGAAGGTCACTCGAGTCCTCACTGGCTCTGGGGTGGGACCAAAGGGAAACTCAGAGTCCTCATGCAGAGGCACTTGCGGAGGCTTTTGCAGAAAGGGCTGACTCAAACGATGGTGGGAAGGAAGCAGAAACCCCCAAAGCCACGGCATCCGAGCTGGCAGGAGGTGGTTTGCGCTTGGACCAGAGCGAGGGCTCTGAGCCGCGTTCTGCGCTTCCCGCGGAGGCAGCAGCCGTGTTGGCTTTGGCAGCGCCGGGGTTTGCGTTGCGCAAATCCCCGGGGAGGGTGAGGTTCAGCCTTCCCGGCACAGCGGCTGCCTCCGTGCCCAGGAGCGAGGGCCGAGCAGGTGCTGCTGAGGCATCTCCATCCTGGCTTTCTGTGTTTGCTAATGCTAAACGTTCCCGGGATGCTGTTGTGATGGCCCCATCTGCCCATGGCTTTGGGGTGCCAGGGAGCTCTGCCCTCTGGGAGGGATGCCGTGGGGTGCAGCGGCGATGGGAGCTGGTGCAGGGGTCACCCGCAGCTCTGCTCCTCACCAGGGCAGGTACCTCACAGCGGGACTCGGCTCCTCTGCCCTGCTCCACCTTCAGTGTTTGTTTAAACATCCTCCAACCCCTCTGCCCACTCCTGTTTTTGCAGGTGATGGGTCCGGGATGCTGGAGCGTGGCCAGGGCTGGGGCTGTGTCCTCAGCTTGCACCTCTGCCCGTTCCTAAAAACCAGGCTTGGCGCTGCCCTCCTCCCAGCCGGGGCTGTAAATAGCGATCTTGCTCGTCTGCGTTTCCGAATATAAACCTGCATATATTTATACCCACCGATTACAAATTACAACACAGGAAGGCACAGGTGGTATTTTTAGGTGAAAAAAAAGGCCTAAAAGGACAAGGACCCAAGTTTCCATTTGGTGTGACGAGCCTGGAGGCACCTGGCTGCTGCTGGGGGGAGTTTGACCCCAGGTTGTACAGGGGAGCAGAGAATGGGGGTGTCCCCCAGCCTTGTCACACCAGATGGAAACTAATATTTCCGTGGTCTCACAACTGATGGGTATGGTTGGACTCGATGATCCGATGGGTCTCTTCCAACCTGGTGATTCTATGAACTGAGAGCTCAGCTGCTCCTGAAGCGTGTGTGCTTCGATGTCTGAGGAGTCAGAATTAGAGCAGGAACGGCACTGGTGGCCGGCGAGGACCCCGAATGCATCCCCTGAGCTGCAGGCAGGTCCCCTCCCGTGCCCAGTATCGAGCGGGCGATAGAGCAGATAGAGGCATGTCCTGCCTGGTGCAGAAGCCCAGATTCTCCATCCCTCTGGCATGCGCCTCGCACCAACATCGGCTCTGGCAGCGATGCCAAAACCAGCGGTGGCGGGAAGAGGGGAGCGGTTTTGCTCTCAATTGCAAGACCACAGAAATATTAGGTGGGCAGGAGGGGGCTGCCCGGGGACGTGTCCGGCTCTCTCCAGCTGCAGCAAACTGCTGTCGCATCCGGAGCGCGTTGGCACGGCGGGAGCTGGTGGGGAGGAACGGGCTGGGGCTGCCGGGGTGAGGATGCAGGGAGGCAGCTGGGGCTGGGCTCTGGAGCGCATTTCTGAAATGTTTTAGGTTATTCTGGTTAAAAAAACAACAAAACCAGAGAGTGAAATTTTATCTGTGAGAGAGAATGTGAGGAATGATTCTATGTTTCTGTAAAAAAAAAAAAAACAACACCTGCAGATTTTCTCTTCTGCTGTGTTTTGACCAAAATGCTGGGTCTTCGTGAAGGCATCACGGTGCCTTCCTGCTACTGCCTAACCTGCAGGAGATTCCGCTTCCCCTTTTGCTGGGAGCCACCAGCACACACACCAGATCAGATCCTGCTGCTCCAGACCCTCAGCTCAGCTCAGACATCCCCTGGTCCCCTCTTTCCCCCCAGCTCTGCTGTGCTGAGCTGCTGTGCCTGCATCCCTTCTTCCCCCAGCACAGCAACGATCTTCTGGTGGCTGCGGTTTTGCACAAGCGCTCACATGGCGATGCACGACGGCTCTGAAGCAGCCACTGATGGTTTTGGTGGCCCAGGCAGCCCCCAACCCTGTGTGGCGCTTGAGGGGCTGAGAACCCCCAGAGAAAGCGGCATGGGGTTCATCCAGGAGGGCGTCCGCTCTTGCTTGTCATGTGCTGCATCCTAGACACAGTCTCACAGCCCATCCGATCGCAGGATTTATTGCAGGCTGCACACACCCCACTGGTGCTGCCGGGAGGCTCCTGGTGGAGCTGGGGTTGCAGCAGAGGCTGCTGCCTGCAGCCCTGAGGTGAGGCCCCGCGGAGGCTGAGGAGGAGCTGATGGATAATTTTCTTAAATTTCATTCCACTGGGTTAGCAGCTGCTCAGCCTCCCTTCCCCAGGTGTTTCTCTGCAGGAACAACCTGCCACCCCTTAGCCGTGCCCTGCTCAGCTGCAGCACAGGTAGCGGCCCCTCTCCGCCCTTTGTTTTTAAACCTGATGCTTCTCACTCTCTAAAGACAAAGGCTCCAGCAGTGCCAAGCTCCTTCTTGCAGACGCTGCTGTTGCCTGGGCACCTGGGAAGAAGCCACTTGCCTTTGGACACTGATGGTTCCAGGAGAGGGGAGCAGGTAGCCAAGTCTGGGGGTGCCGTGAGTCTGGGGGTGCCGTGGGTCTGGGGGTGCCGTGGGGCTGCTACCACGCTGGATGGCACAAGGGTGGCTGTCACTGTTCTGCCCCATGTGGCTCATGCTGGTGCCTCCACCACGGATCCACCACGAGAAGCTGAGAATTTAGGGCTGGGGATAAAACCCAGTTTGGCCCCATTTTGCAGAGCCGGGAACTGGGCGGCACTGGGCAGGAGCTGGGCACAGGGCAGCATCACGCGTCCTCTCCTGCCCCCCTGCACTGGGCACTGCCACCTCCGCCTCGGCGCGAGCTCCTGCAGGTGCCCGAGGCTGGAACCCTCCTCCACGCGGTTTTATGGGCAGGATGGGGCCCCTCTGCCTTGATTTGTGCCAGGAGGAAAAAGCGTTCATTGCCGGGCTGTGCTTTCAGAGCAAAGCTCCTAATTACAAGGGCCGCTCCGCACTATAATTTAAGATGAACTCAACAGACACGTCTAATTTGCGGCTGGGGACAGATTTAACCTGCAGGACAGGGGCCAGGAACCTGCCAGCCGCTCCCCTCTGCAGTTTCTGGATGCAGCTTCACCTGGTTGTGGAGCGGAACCACTGCCTGGGCGAGCGGGGCTGGCAACGCAGCCGAGGCGATGGCACTGGGGAGCAGCCATGGCTTGGGGGTGTTGGGCTCCCCGAGATGCCAAGTGAGGCTGGTACCAAGGCGTGACCCAGCTGGGGCTCGGGCAGGGCTGCCTCAACCTCTCCGCAAGATGCTCCAGGGTTACGCGGAGGGGACGCGAGTGTGAGCTGTGCCAGGGGAGGTCCTGCTGCTCTCTTTCCTCACCCTGCTCTGAAATAGAAATGCGAAAGAGGGGTATAAGGGGAAAATGATGTCACAAAAGTTGCTGGAGGGATGGAGGGGAAAGTCGACAGGCGTGTTATTGGAAGCGAAGCCACCCAGAGTTTTCCAGGCAGCTCTTGCCAGCGCAGAGCTCGCTGCTCGGTGGATACCAGGCTGCAGCCCCGGCTCACTAGGCTCTGATTGCATGTTTACTCTGTGGGGCTGCTCTCACCACTGGCTTTTGTTTGGCCTTTTCTGATGAATTATTTAGCAGCGACGCTCTCTGTCGCTCCGACACCTCCGGTACACTCCGAGTCCCTGGCAGATCGGAGCTTATGAGCTGACGTGTCCTGATCTCTGGGCTCAAAGGTCGCAGTTTCCAAAAGCAGAACCTGTTTTCGCTTCTCCGCTTTCTCTCTCACCAGCAGACTGTTGAAAACACAGTTGTTTTCCCTGGGGCGTGACCCACAGTTCTGGGAATTTCTGCGTTCCCCCAGCTCCTTGCTTTGCACCCGCGGGCTGAGCTGCATGGGTGCTTCGCAGAGCAGGGGCCGTGGGCATCCAGCCTGGGAATGGCTGTTCGGACCCTGTGTGGGGCTGCCCTGGGGAGCTTAATCCCTTCAGCTGCCTGGGATGGGGTCCCTGCAGGTCCCCACAGCTCTGCGGTGCGGGCGTCACTGCCATCTCGGGCTGATGGGACACATTGAGCCAGGCTGGCTGGGCCGCTCCTAATGGTATCATCTCTCGTTAATGCACAGGCTGCTCCGTGACAGGCATCGTCCCTGATACTTACCCACTCATTAAATAGGAAAGAGGAAATGGAGAGTGAAAAGCACAGTTTGCGGGGAGGAAGGAGCCCAAGGGAGAGGGGAGATGCTGTGCTTCTGTCTGCGGGAGCCGCCGCAGAGGGCCCAGGAGCTGGTCCAGCTGCCTCAGCAGTAACAGGAACCAGCGCGCTGTGTTTGCAGACTGGTAAGTGCAACCTAATGCATTATTTACAAGACACGAGTAAAGCAGCCGCTTGCACCTCTCCTCCCTTCCCATCGCTGTGCTGGGGTGGAAGGTGTGTTTCAGGCTGCGGGATCGGGACAGGCTGCAATGCTGGGCTGAAAGAAGCAGTTTTGGGGTGGCAAGAGCGTTTTTCTTGGAGAGCCCAAAGGAAATGGCACAGAAAATTGGGAAACAAATCCACCCCGGTGCACAAAGGAAGCTGTAGAGCAGCCAGCATCGCCCAGATGGGAGCTGCTTTGTGCTGGGCAAGCACAGGTATGGGACCACTATGGCCAAAACGGACTTCACAGCAAAGTGGGAGTGTTGCTCAGCATCCAGAAGCCATCCAGGAGGATGCAAAAACCTCTCCTCTGAATTAAGAATCTCACACAACAGTGCCGAGGACCCTGCGGACAGGTGCAGGATCCTCAAAAGCCCTGTGGGCTCAGACAGGATCCCCGAAAGCCCTGCCAGCCAGGCTCAAGGCATCCTATCCCCTGGGGCTAACAGCTCAGGAGCTCATCATCCTCGGGAGAAGACGCATCAATGTTCATATTCATATTCCTCTCCCAGGAGCAGACGTGTGGCTGTGCAGNGCTTTCAGAGCAAAGCTCCTAATTACAAGGGCCGCTCCGCACTATAATTTAAGATGAACTCAACAGACACGTCTAATTTGCGGCTGGGGACAGATTTAACCTGCAGGACAGGGGCCAGGAACCTGCCAGCCGCTCCCCTCTGCAGTTTCTGGATGCAGCTTCACCTGGTTGTGGAGCGGAACCACTGCCTGGGCGAGCGGGGCTGGCAACGCAGCCGAGGCGATGGCACTGGGGAGCAGCCATGGCTTGGGGGTGTTGGGCTCCCCGAGATGCCAAGTGAGGCTGGTACCAAGGCGTGACCCAGCTGGGGCTCGGGCAGGGCTGCCTCAACCTCTCCGCAAGATGCTCCAGGGTTACGCGGAGGGGACGCGAGTGTGAGCTGTGCCAGGGGAGGTCCTGCTGCTCTCCTTCCTTGCCCTGCTCTGAAATAGAAATGCAAAAGAGGGGTATAAGGGGAAAATGATGTCACAAAAGTTGCTGGAGGGATGGAGGGGAAAGTCGACAGGCGTGTTATTGGAAGCAAAGCCACCCAGAGTTTTCCAGGCAGCTCTTGCCAGCACAGAGCTCGCTGCTCGGTGGATACCAGGCTGCAGCCCCGGCTCACTAGGCTCTGATTGCATGTTTACTCTGTGGGGCTGCTCTCACCACTGGCTTTTGTTTGGCCTGTTCTGATGAATTATTTAGCAGCGACGCTCTCTGTCACTCCGACACCTCCGGTACACGCCGAGTCCCTGGCAGATCGGAGCTGATGAGCTGACGTGTCCTGATCTCTGGGCTCAAAGGTCGCAGTTTCCAAAAGCAGAACCTGTTTTCGCTTCTCCGCTTTCTCTCTCACCAGCAGACAGTCGAAAACACTGGTTTTTTCCCTGGAGCGTGACCCACAGTTCTGGGAATTTCTGCGTTCCCCCAGCTCCTTGCTTTGCACCCGCGGGCTGAGCTGCATGGGTGCTTCGCAGAGCAGGGGCCGTGGGCATCCAGCCTGGGAATGGCTGTTCGGACCCTGTGTGGGGCTGCCCTGGGGAGCTTAATCCCTTCAGCTGCCTGGGATGGGGTCCCTGCAGGTCCCCACAGCTCTGCGGTGCGGGCGTCACTGCCATCTCGGGCTGATGGGACACATTGAGCCAGGCTGGCTGGGCCGCTCCTAATGGTATCATCTCTCGCTAATGCACAGGCTGCTCCTCGACAGGCATCGTCCCCGATACTTACCCACTCATTAAATAGGAAAGAGGAAATGGAGAGTGAAAAGCACAGTTTGCGGGGAGGAAGGAGCCCAAGGGAGAGGGGAGATGCTGCGCTTCTGTCTGCGGGAGCCGCCGCAGAGGGCCCAGGAGCTGGTCCAGCTGCCTCAGCAGTAACAGGAACCAGCGCGCTGTGTTTGCAGACTGGTAAGTGCAACCTAATGCATTATTTACAAGACACGAGTAAAGCAGCCGCTTGCACCTCTCCTCCCTTCCCATCGCTGTGCTGGGGTGGAAGGTGTGTTTCAGGCTGCGGGATCGGGACAGGCTGCAATGCTGGGCTGAAAGAAGCAGTTTTGGGGTGGCAAGAGCGTTTTTCTTGGAGAGCCCAAAGGAAATGGCACAGAAAATTGGGAAACAAATCCACCCCGGTGCACAAAGAAAACTGTAGAGCAGCCAGCAGCACCTAGATGGAAGCTGCGTTGCGCTGGGCAAGCACAGGTTGTGGGACCACCATGGCCAAAATGGACTTCACAGCAAAGTGGGGGTGTTGCTCAGCATCCAGGACCCAGCCCAGAAGCCATCCAGGAGGATGAAAAAACCTCTCCTCTGAATTAAGAATCTCACACAACAGTGCCGAGGACTCTGCGGACATGTGCAGGATCCCCAAAAGCCCTGTGGGCCGGGAGAGGATCCCCAAAAGCCCTGCCAGCCAGGCTCAAGGCATCCTATCCCCTGGGGCTAACAGCTCAGGAGCTCATCATCCTCGGGAGAAGACGCATCAATGTTCATATTCATATTCCTCTCCCAGGAGCAGACGTGTGGCTGTGCAGCCCCAGCCCGCGTCCATCCTGCAGGCACTCAGCACTCTGGCCCTCATCCAGGGAAGCACTTAATGGCATCTCTCTCTTTAAATACAGGAAATTCTTTGAAAACACTTGGTGTCCATGGATTCACAGACATGAGGACCAGAAGCATCCCTGGGCTTGTGTCTCTCACAGCCCCCCATGCGCCCCATTGCCCAGGAACGGAGACAGGCCTGCTCCCATCCCTCCTCCTCTCATCATCCTCGCTCTCACCAGCAGGCGTTGGTCCCCAAACTGGCTCTCGCTGTGCCGTCTTCAGCAAGGTTTGATTGAAGAGCTCTCCAGCGCCTGGCATTTTCTGCCCACCACGGTACTTAGTCCCTGCAATCAAGTCGGCACTTCATCTCCTTTTGATTAGCCGAGCAGACTGTGCCAGTCTGCAGAGCAGGGTGGTGCCTGGGCTAATCAGGCTGCGTGCAGCGCCCCACGGAGATGCCGCACCCCGTTGAGATGCTCCTCAGCGCCAGATGCTCCTCAGCATCCCGTGGAGATGCTTCAGTGCTGGTGATGCTGCTCCTGTTCCCTCTGCCTGGGGTGGGGGCATCAGTGGAAGGGCCTTTGCCTGCACTGCACCTGCAGCTCCCTGGGATGAGCAGGGAGGGATTCCTCTGCCCCTACCCTCAGCCCCAGGGCACTGCAGAGCAGCCTGAACTGCTCGTAGAAGAAAATATCCCTGCAGATAACAAGAAGCGGCTGCTGCGCACAGGACAGGCTCAATATGGGTGCAATTACAGCACAAATATTCCTTTTAGAGCTGCTGCCTCACCTGTGGGGCTGGAGACAGCCCTGATCCCAGAAACCTGCAACCCCCATAACCCCTTCCCTGGGATCCTGCAGCCCTTTGCCTCCTCCAGTCAAACCTCAGGAGCAGCCGTCAGGCACGGGTTCCTCCAAAGCAGAATTACTGATAAGCAGGAAATGTTTAAACTCTCAGAATAAACGCAGGAGGCCTGCGGGTGCTGCCAAGCCACGTTACCTGTAAATCAGGGTGATGAGTGGGTTCATAAAGCCGGGAAGCATCGATCCAGGCTGGAGCGCTCGGCCACCGCGCCAGGCAGCCGACCCATCGCGTGGCCGAGGAGCCGCTCTGGCCTAATGGACAGAGATGGGTTTGCAGAAACATCCTCTTAGATTACTGCTGTGGTTTTATTTTTTAGCTTTTCCAGAGTTGTTAAATCGATCGCCCTGGTCTGGCGTCCCTGTCCCAGGGTCCCACGCTGCTGGGTCCCAGCCCCGCAGGGCTCTCTCCAGCCAGCACTGCAGGTGCCGATTTTGGGAATGTCGCACAGTAACGGCTGCTTCTCATCAAGAAACGGGGAAATTAAGGACTTGTATAACCCTCTTCTAACTTTTTTAGATCACCCTTTCCTTCTGGAGAAAGCCAAGCTCCCTCTGCCCTCNTACAGGAACGGCTGCTTCTCATCAAGAAATGGGGAAATTCAGGATTTGTATAATCCTCTTCTAACTTTTTCAGACCACCCCTTTCCTTCTGGAGAAAGCCAAGCTCCCTCTGCCCTCCTGCAGACCCAGATACCCAGACGTGCATGTTGACGTGGTCTCATTTCAATGTGTGCATCTTTAAATGTGATTTTTCTTTAAAAAAACGCATCTTTATTTGACTGTTAAGCCAGCTGCTGGCTGTGAACTGCGGCAGTGGAACAGGCGGCAGCAGCAGGGTGGGCAGCGCATCCCCTGCAACGTTCGGGCTGTGCTGCTGCGGGGTCGGATCTCTTTTCCCTCACGCGCTAAAGAGCTTTTCCCACAGTGACGAGGCAATTCTTAAAGACAGAAGGGAGAGGGCAGATGGCTCTCTTGAGGGAAGCTTTTCAGTGGTGAAACATGATAATTTCTGAATGAAGCGCCCAGGAGACGCCTCAGGTAGGGGCGCAGCGCGGCCGTGGTGGGTGTCCTGCATCCATCCCGCTCCAGGGTGATGCCCGTTTGCCCTGGGTGGGCAGTAGAACCCAGAGAGTGTTTATTGGAGTGTTTCTTGTATGAACCATCACCCC
Source organism: Piaya cayana (assembly GCA_013389865.1). NCBI lineage: Eukaryota > Metazoa > Chordata > Aves > Cuculiformes > Coccyzidae > Piaya > Piaya cayana. The sequence continues at coordinate 24,360 of WAAB01009316.1, forward strand.
GATGTCTATTCTACCCATGTTCCAGGTTGCAGTGACGTGGTTCTCTCCCACATCGCCCCTGGAAGCCCTCAATGGGGCTATTGTGGGGCAGGAGCGGCTCCTCCTCCCTCCCCAGCATCGCCGCGCGGGGACTTTGTGCCTGGCTGAACCCTCTCAAAGCGGCGCTTGGGACCCTTTGGTGAGCAGGGAGCGCATTACCTCAGTAGCACTATTTCCTTTCCCAGGGCCTAATTAAGGCCTGGAATCAAAAGCATAACGACCCTATTTCCTCTCATTCAATGGAGCTGCAAGAAGGAGGAAAGGAGCTTTCTGGTCAGATTGAAACGCGGCTGCACAGCCCGCGGAGGAGCCTCCTTGTTCTGCCACAGGGTTTTAATCTTAGCTGGGTTTGGACTCCTAATTAAGCAGCAGGTTTTCCAACACCACCAGGGCCTGGAGTTGGGATGCGATGGGGAAGCTCTCGGCACCTCTCAATGGGAACATCTGGAAACACGATTCCATCAGAGCAGGAATCTGCTGGCAACAGCGGAAAACAAAGACTCCGTCCCGGGAAGTAAACATGCCGGCAGAGCCGCCGAGATGAATACTTCAGACTGTCTTCACGAGAGACACTTGGCCGCCACCGGCCCTGCGCTTATGCAAAAGGCCATGCAAATCAGGCTGATAAATATGTAGGAGGATGGAAAGGCGACAAAAGGCGTCTGTGCCGTGCTGGGAGAGCTGCGAATGCCGCTCCGGCATACGGGCTGCCCCAGCGAGGGCTCATCCTGCACCTCGAAGTGCGGCCTCTGCTTCTCTGCTTCCCCGGGGAGAAAGGGGCATCGTCCACGTCCCGAGTGCTGGGAGTGAGCACGAGCTCTCCGGGGCTGCTCTGGGCTCAGGGCTCCTTCCCATCGACACCCCTTGCCCTGCGAACGCTCCCGCTGCCGGGACATTTGGGATTTCTCTGCGGGAGAATTGCTCTGCCCGGAACCCCCATCTCGAGCCTCTCCCGCGCAGCAAAGTGTCTGTCAGAAACGGCTGGGGGGTGGAGGGGAAAATCAGGCAAACATTGGCTGGATGCTGTAAAAAAAGATGCAGGGGCCGGCTAAGAATAGAAATGCGGCCGCCAGCCCGGCCAGCACACGTGGAGAGGCCAAGGGCTGCCATCGGCAAGGGACTTCTTCACTTAACAGGTCCGTGGGGAGCAATCACGCAGGCTGCGACAGAGCTATTAGGGGGAAACGCGCTGCCGGCTGAGCCCAGCGATGCCGGGTTTCCTCTATTCTTTCCAGTAATCTGTTAAAATAGCTGGAATAAATCAATAGCTGCATGCTTGATCTCCCCCTCCGGCTCTGCTCTGCACGGAGGCTCCTGGGTGGCCAGGGGACAGAGCTGCAGGCGCGGCGCTGGGGACCCCGTCTGCTCCCGCCGGTCGGAGCTGAAGCTCATGCGCATCCACAATAATCTCCGATCCTTTCCAGCCTGGAAATGCCTTGTAAATCCTGATGTAACTTGGCAGGAATGAAAGATCTTTTATTGGGCTACACCCCAAGCGTCTTCCTGGGAACAGGAGCATTCGGGACAGCCAGAGCCTCTGCTGGTGCCAGCAGCCCCTCTCCTTTCATGCCGTTCATGCTTTTCTTGCATCACGGGAAGAACGGGAAGTTTCGAGGAGCTGGGGGTGGACGCACGTGGTTTTGTTTTGAGCTCTGAGCAGCAAACGGCTTTCCAGCCCCATGGTACTTGGTGTCCCAGGCTGGAGTACCCCAGCGTGCTCCAAGGGCTCCAGGATCCATTTTTTTTCTTTTACACAAGCTCCCTTTTGTACCCAGAGGCTCTGGGGAGAGTTTTACAGGGGTCTGGGCTGCACTCCCCATGCTCAGGGAGCATCCTCTGAGGTGACAGAGTGTGCGTCTTGCCAATTCCCCCCACGAGAGCCTGCCCAGCGTCGAATGAGATGGAGGAGGAGGATGAGCAAAGCTTCTCCTTCTTCCCAGACACATGCCATGAGGTCACGGAGAAGGGCTGAGGGGAAGGGGTGCAGGGAAAGAAGAGCTGTGGGGAGATGCTGGGAGAGCGCTGCTGGGTGCCCCCGCTCCTGGCAAACCTCCTCATCCCTTGAGGGGTTTGTGCACTTGCTGCAGCCTGTGTAATGCTGCCTGTCTCCCTGTCTGTGATATCATCTAAGTTAGGAAAGGGCCTTTGTTCCATTTGCCCTGCCTCATTTCACCGCCTTTGTTTTTCTTGCAGCGCCAGAGCGCTTGATTTATGCTAAATTCAGCCGGACGGGTAATAGCGTGTGTGTTTGCATAAGTTATCACCTCCCAGACTCTCACACCCAGAGGGCTGGGGAGCTCAGGAAGGCTCCCAGCTCAAAGCAGCCCCTGCTCCTGCCACAACAAGCACGTCCCCATCGCTGGAGAGTGATGGTCTTAGCAAGTTTTGCTGCTCGTAAATCAGAATTTCCCAGTCACCCATCTGGTACGTGGCCCCGATTCCCAAGGGCCGGTGGTGGGGTGGGGAGGTCCTGACTGAGCCTCTTGGCTGTAGTTAACGCTGGCAGCACCTCAGCCCCATCCTGCTCTGGGGTTTTGGGGGTCTCTGACAAAGCTGCTTTCACCCCTGAGGTAGCCATAGGCACCTTGCAAATCCTCAGATTCACTCATGATCTGGGAGACGAGGCTCCTGCAGCCTCACACACGACGTCTGGGCCTCTCCCGTTGCCTTGAGCATCCAGAATTCCCTTCTCGCTCCCCCCCCCCCCCCTTCCTCTTGCTCAGACATTTGCTCAAACCCCCATGGCATGAGAGCAGCCCCCTCCACCACAAGATTTTCTCAGCCGCTTCCCCCCACAATTCACAGCTGAGTTGTGGGCTCTGACACTGCGATCACTCCAGAGAAGAATTCCCCAGCATTATTATGCAGATGAGTTTATGAAAGCCCCTAAGTCTGTGCAGCGAAGGGGGTTAAAACAAAGCGGTGTTTATTCCTCAGACACCCAGCGAATGCTAAGCGGCAGCGCAGGGCTGAGCATCCTCCACCCACAACCAGCGCCCCAGTCCCTCAGAGCTGCTGGAAGGGGCCAAAAATGTCTTTTTTTTTCCTTACTCCCAGCCGCTTTGCCCAGGGAAGCAGCAGTTCAGCGCAACCTTTGAGTTTCGGAACTGGTCTCAGAGTAGTTTAAAGTGGCCGGGAGGAGTTTGAGTTACAGCAAACTGCCGTCCCTTGCCGCAGTCCCTCCTAGCAAGGTGCCCGCAGACACCGAGGTGGGAGCTGAAACGGATTTACAGACTGGAGAGGTCGGTGGAGAGACGGACGGGGCACGAGATGAACAAGGCTGTTTTCTCCTTGCCGCGCTCGCCTGTCTTTGGGTTTACAAGGAACGCTTCGAGTGCTGATAAATTAGAGAGAAATACGCTCCCTGCCAGGCGGGGGTGATTGCGGAGCACATCATCAGCGCCGTGGTGCACATCAGCATCGCGGCCTATATCAGCATCGCGGCGTATATCAGCACCGCGGTTGCACATCAGCGTCGCGGCGCTGGCAGGCGGAGCAGGGCGCAGCCTGACGGACCCTGTCGGGAGACAGATGGGACAACCGGGCGCTTTTTTTTTCAGGGGAGACGGAAGAAGTGAAAGATGTGCTCAACGGCAATAACCCTTTGATGAAGTATTTCACCGTGTCAGGCACCAGTAAATGATGGCCACCCTACCCGGCCTCGGTTATTTCCCGTCGGCTTGCAGCCCTCCATTAGGACGCGCACCCGCTCCCCATCCCATATATCACCTGTGGGGTCGATGCTCTGCGCAGACGCCTCAGATAATGCAATTATAAGCAGGAGGAAATTGCATTTTAATAGAACCCCCACTGGGCCGCCTGCCATGCCAGAGTCACGTTCGCAGGGCATTTTTTTGCCGGAGGGCTCCTTTCTCATGGCAGGCTGGAACAAACCAGGCAGGGGCTGGCGGAGCTGCCTCCCCTCCCTCTGCAGCCGCCACGTGCTCCGAGCAGGCTGGGGAGGCAGCTCCCAGCATCCCTGCGCCGGGCTGGGTGGGGAAATTCCACTTTCGAGGGTTTTTTGCTCTGTCTCCAGGTCGTTTTCATGGAAAGTTTTGCTCCTACAGCCAACCTGGGTCTGTTTCCCAGTTTTCCATTGAAAAGTTGGGCTCTTTTTCAAAGAGAACAAGGCCCATTTCCAAGAGAACACGGGCTGAGCTTCGCCTGCTTTCCAAGAAAAAGGGGAGTTTTGCCTCAAAAACATGCCAGAATGTTTTCTCAAGGCTTCTTTTTTTTTGCATAAAAATTGCAGTTTCATTGAAATTGGAGGAAGAAGGGAGTGAAAATCCTCACCCGGGGCTCTTTGAAAGCGGAGCCGCAACGTAGGGGGGCTCATCCTGCCCTTTCCCTTCTGTGCTCGCTTCTGGGGGGCTCCTGTGCTTCTTTTTCTCTCTTAGCATATTCCCTTCATCCCCAAGAGTATTCGCTTCTCCTCTGAGCATATTCCCTTCATCTCCAAGCATATTTTTTCATCTCCAAGCATATTCCCTTCCTGGAAAGGATGCAGTGGAGGGTTTTGAGTCTACCCACCTCCAGCATCCAGCCGGGGTCATCTCTGCCGGGTGAAATGCCCTCATGGGATGCAAACTCACTGCTCCAGCACCCCTGGGTCAGCTCAGCCTTGGGAAAGCCAGGTTGGAGGAATGAGAGTGCTCCCAGGGTGCATTCCTGCTTAACTGTGAGTTATAAAAAGGTAGGAAAGGCCAGCGAGTGTCCTCATCACCAGCCAGAGCCCATTCAACACAACGTGAAACCTTAGTGCCTAGTCCAGTGCCACCAGCACTGGGATGAGCTTCGGGGGAATCTTCCTGCTGGGATTTGCCTCCTGCATAAATGTTTATGGAACACGGACGTCATCTACTAGGTTAAAAGCTGGGGTCTGTTTGGATTTTCATCGCAGCAGCTCTGCCCTCCCTTGCAATGCACGATGCCGTCTGGGAATGGGATGGGAGCTCTGGATCACCGCTCCAGATCTTCCCGGAGAGCATCAGCTGCCAGGCAGGGAGCGGGAGGAGGAGAGGGTGGATGCCTGGTTCTCCCCTGTGCCCAGTTCTCAGCTCCGACCTTGACCTTGTGCTCAGAGCTGAGCTCTCGGTCATCTCTGAGCACGGTCCTGCCCGGCGCGCTCCAGCTTCCCCAGCACCTCTCTCCTCCGCTGAGCCTGCGCCACCATTAGCGTCAATCATTAGATCCATTCCTGCTCCAACAGGAACTTTCCCATGCGCAGCCCACGTAATCGAATCACCCTTGAGGTGCGGGAGACGCCACCACTAGCGCCATGGCCCCAGTCCATACGGAGCAGGGAGAGGGCAGGGTGCTGCGTCCCAACGAGCACCGCGGGACCCTTGAGGTGGATCCATTCCTGCTCCAACAGGAACTTTCCCATGCGCAGCCCACGTAATCGAATCACCCTTGAGGTGCGGGAGACGCCACCATTAGCGTCAATCATTAGATCCATTCCTGCTCCAACAGGAACTTTCCCATGCGCAGCCCACGTAATCGAATCACCCTTGAGGTGCGGGAGACGTCAGGGCTGTTGCCATGGCCCCAGGCGGGAGGGAGCAGGGAGAGGGCAGGGTGCTGAGTCCCAACGAGCGCCACGGGGATTTTAGTGACCCTAAGGGAGCGCAAGGGACAGAGCACGAGGAAAGAGAAAGAACAGGAGGACCCACTGGATTTGCACGAACCCCTTTGATTGTACAGGTGTTTTTATTGACTTTGAGCACAGCGGTGTCAGAGGTAAAGCCGGAGCTCCCACGTTGTGCGATGCATCCAGCCCTGTGGAACACGGCGTCTCCTCCTGCAGGGCACCCTGGGCTAGGTCCCCGTCACCCCAGCCAGCGCCTCCTTCCCAACGAGGCTTCTCGAGGGACTGTGCAAGGAACCGCAGGGAAACAGCATCTTGCTGCACAGCATCCACCAGCTAACAGGGATCAGGATGAGTTATTCCAGCAGGTCGTCCTGTAATTCCACTTTTCTCCGAAGCGTCTGGATGGGCCATAGGGGCAGATGGGTTATGGGCTTGGATCAGCCCCTGACAGCCCCTCTGAGAAGCCATCACCAACCTCAGTGCTTCGCCCACGCTGCTGGTGGGTTGGCTCCAGGGTTTTCGCATCGTAGGATGCAGGGACCCCTGCTCTCACCCTCCCACATGCAGCAGCAGCTCTGCCCTGGTTGCTCCAAGCCTCTACAGGAGAAACCCAACGACTGTCAGGCTGCAAGGGAGCGGTTGACAGCAGAAGCGCTCATCTGACAGCGAGCGCGGAGCTCGGCTGCCTTTCAGCGTGCCATTAATAACAGGCTGCTGCAGAAAGCACTTGGCAACTGGCAGCCGTTCTGAATTACGATGAAAACTACTGATAATAACAACCACCTGACCACAATTGCCTCCAGTCTGAGCTTTCTTAAGGACCTCTGGCACGCAGGGGGTTGTTCTGCCTGGGTCCCTGGCTGCAGGGGTGCTGGGGTAGGGGCAGCTCATCTTGCTGGGTGAGTGCTGCAGGGCTGTGTTTACCTGCAGCGGAGCTCAGCCGCCTGTGCTCAGGTGCATGTGTCTGTTTTGTCGCTGTGGGTGTCCCTGGGGTGGGGCTGGGGACCCTCAGTCCTTGGCCATCAGCTCTCCCTGGCTTGTGCACCTCTGGGAAGGGTTTGTGACGATGCTCCCTGTGGCAGAAGGTCTGGCTCTCCTGGAATTCCTACGTTCTTGCACCTTTCCTGCCTTTTATCTCTCAAAATCTTCCTGGAGCAGCTGTTGTGCGCGGGGCCACAAGGCAGCGATTCTCTGGCTGGGTTTGCAGCCGGGGTTTAATTAGCCACCTGAGCCCCATTCTTCCCCTTGGCAGCAGGCTTGAACTTTAATTAATCATCTCATTTTATTTACAGTGAGAACACGCACTCTGCCTTTGCCCTGCCTGCATCACGAGCCCTGTCTGCTTTTATAGCCAGCGCCATGGGAGCGTGCGGCACCGAGCCAGCCCCAGCAGGAGGGGATCCTGGGGAGCAGTCGGAAATTGGGGGTGGATGAGGGGTTCAGCAGCTTGGCCTGACCCTGCTGTGGCTGCTGTGGGACCAGTTGTTCTCCTGCCATACTAGGGTAGGAGCTCAGGGCTCTCCCTTTCTCTCCTTTAGTTTATAGCGCTGTGATGAAAAAAAGGATGGGGTGGTGGGACTAGGGAAGCCACCAGCAGGTTTAGACGCTGCTGGTACTTGGATAGGTGTGTTTGGCAAGGACAGACACCTCTTCGACACCTTTCCAGCTCCTTTTGAAGCTTTAGGCACTCCCTGAACTCGTAATTACTTGCCCAGAGCCTGATAGAGTCCACTTGCTCCTGCCTTTACCTCCAGGGTCAGTGCTGGACCCTGCGGATCCTCTCTGGACAGCCGAGCATGACGATGCATCCCACACCAGGTCTGGTTCTGCCGCTCTGCAGGGTCCGGTTGACGTGGGGATGAGGGCAGGGATTTCATTTCTCTGCCTGGGCGAAGCGGTGTAAGTTCTGAGCTGGAGCCTCATGGAGAAGGGAGCAGAGAGGCCGTGTTTGCTCATGAAGTATCCTGAGGACACATCCAAACAGATCTGGGCTCCTCAAAGCCCAGGACCCACGCTGGTCTTGTAGGGAGCACCGGCAGCTTCTGTGAGAGATGAAAGACAGGAAAACCCTGCAGTAAATTGTTCTCTTGCTGCAGAGATTTGAGTGGAGTTGTGGGTGGCTTCAGGTGTCAGAGCAGGAATCACATGGGAAGTCTTGTCTCCTTTTTTTTTTCCCTTGGGAAGGAGAAACATGAATTCAGGTTGCTGAGCCTGGAGCCGGTGCTCCCCACTCACTGCTGTGACTTTCTGTTCCAATTTGTGGGCTTCAACGAGCCTCGCTGGCACTCATGGCACGTGCAGCTGCCCTGGCTCCAATCTCCCCTGTGCTTTCTCCACCATGACATTGGCTGCAGTGGCTGCACTGTCGTGCCCGAGGTGCCAAGGAGGATTATCTCTACCTGAGGATTCCCTGTGGAAGGAGGCGAGGGGCAAGTGTAGGGTGGGAAATGTCAGTGTCTGGTTCAAGCATCTGGGCACTTTACAGGTCCCTGTCAGAGGAGTTTGGGGTGCATCCCTGCTCCAAGAACCACAGCAGAGAGGAGGAGGATGGCAAAAATTGACGACACGTCCCTAGGAGGAGCAGAGCTGCTCCTGCCTCTTCTTTCTGCTTTTGTTTTCCTGCTGGGAGCAGACTTTGTGGAAGTGATTTGCAACAGTCAGAGAGAGAGAAGGGAGGGAGTTGCAAGAGGTGGAAGGATTGGGTATGGGCCTCCCTCCTGCGAAGGGACAGGGATGACCGGGGTTTGAAAGGTTTTGCATGGGCTCCTATGGAAAGACCTTTGTGAGGGAGAGGGGAGGAATTGCCTGGGATGATGCTGGGACTGAATAAAAAAAAAACAAAACCAGAAGTAATGGATTGCCTAAAGGCAATTATAAAACTGTAACCTGTTCCATGTGTGCCCAGCAGTGACACGGCAGGAGGTGGGGCTGGCACGGGCGCTGCTCCCCACCGAGCTGCTGGCACCGGGGAGCAAAGCAACCGCACGAAGGACCCGCACCAAGGGTCCTGGCTGCCCCCAGCCTGGCCCCAGCAGCTTCCAGCTGCAGAATTTCCCATGACAAAGAAGGGTTTTCAGGAGAAAAGCCTGGCTGCAGGGAGGAGAGGAGGAGGAGAGGGAGGAAGGCTGGCTGGCTAGCTGCTTCAGCGACAGCAACTGGTCACTGTGGCTTGCTCAGGTCACTCACTGACTCCTGGCCTCCTTCTCTCCGTGGCAGCAGAAATATTGGATGGACAGGAACAGCAGCAAGCAGTGCCCAGTCCGAGGGGCTGCGTGAGCCGCAGCATTGCTGCTTGCCCCCTGCTAACGAGCCTTTGGCATGCAAACGGCAATTATTTCAGCCGTAAAAGTCTAAAATCAGTTCTCTTATTGACCTGGTCTGTAATCGGATCCAGTGTGCAAACAGTAAAGGGCTGTTCCTGCAGCCCTTGAGCCTTATGAGCTGCCTTTGCTCTCCCTGGGATCTCTTTGGGGTCTTGCAGCAAGGAAACCCTTGCAGGGGCAGCACTGGGCGCACCCTGACGCCTCCGAGCACCCTGCCTGCAGCGGGAAAGTGAGCACTCGATCCTCGGAGTGGAGCTGGCTGGGTCTGAACTCAGGGGAGTGGCCCTGGCCTGCTTCACAGGTGGTTTTGTGGGTCACACCCTGTGCCAGGCTTTCCAAAAATAGATCCTCTATTTTAATCCATCCTTTATTTCTTCATGGTGTCCACAAAGCACTTGTTATTTCTATGCACCTTGTCCATTTATCTTGCCCTTCCAAGCCCTCTCGCTGCAGCAGCAGGAGGGTCCCTGTCTGCCCCATTTGGGGAGGTCCCTGCCTCCTTTTCCTCCTCCTACATCAGCATCTGAGTCTGGAGCATCACCCGTAGGCTCTAGAGTGCAGGCCGGGATGCTTATTCCCCTCAGCAGAGGGGTGCCTGCTGCTCTGGAGGAGGCAGGAGCCAAGGTGCCTGCTAGCAACCCCCTTTCCCCTGGCAACCTGCTGCCAGCAGGGGTTTACAGCCCTTCTCAAGGTTTTATTAGCGCCTGGTACAGCCCTAAGGCTGCTGCCTTTGCCAGATTGTCAGGTTGCTCATAAAGCAGAATGATTTAGAGGTAACTAAGGCTGAAACTATTCCATATCATAAAGAAACAAGTGCTCCTTCCCTGCCAGAAACGCTCGGTGGTGACTGCACTCCTGAGACCTGGCGAGTTATATAAAGCATGGGATGGTTAATTAAATGGAATGACATCCCCTTCCCAGGCGCGGAGGAGCCCATGGCAGAGCAGTGCGGGGCTCGGCTGCCTTGGCAGAGTGTTCAGAACCAAACAACGTGAGGGTGTGAGGCCTTGCTGGGCAATCAGGGATGACCAGCTGCAGCGGGGAGAGGGTTGGATCCCTCAGGTCTGTCCCATCCAGCATCCCCCCTTGCTCTGGGGGTGTCTCTGGCCTGAGCCCGCTCCCACCATGGGGCTCAGCCCCATCCCTCTTCCCAAAGAGGTGCTGGTGTCGCGTGCTGCCCTTCCTGGGATGGGTCTCAGCACCCAGCAGGATCCGGCTCGCAGCGGGGGATGCTGGTGCTCTTCTCATCTGTTGGGGCGCGGTATCGGGTTCTCTCCTCTGCGGTGCAGCATCTCCTTGAAGCGTGACAGCTTGCGATTGCTTCCAGATGCGCGCCTCCTCGCCTCCAGCCGGCCGGGGGGGATGTGGTAAACTCCACGCTGGAAACCAAAACCTGGACCAGATGCAGCGTGGCAGCCCCAGCACCGCGCACATCTGGCCCCAAGGCGCGGGCACCATCGGTGCTGACGCCTGGTGCTGCTTCTGCGCCAACGGCAGGAGCAACCAGCCCCGTCAGGATCAACCTCCATCCCGGGGGTATCAGCAGGAGTGGTGGCTTGCTCAGCACCTGGAACTGATGGGGAGGGTTTGGGGGCCTTTGAGCTGGTGCCCTGGCTTTGTTGACCACTCCTTAACGCCACAGAGAGCAGGAGCTCGAGCTGCTTGCTGGGCCAGTACCTCCCCGTCCTGCCCTGCACCGGGGACGCGGGGAAGGACTCGGGATGTCACCGGTGATGTCAGGAAGGACTGGGATTGATGACATCATGGGATAAATCAGGAAGGAGGAGGGATCTCTGCCTGCGCACGAGGCTCTTGGCAGGCAGCGGCGACTGGGGAAGCAGCGGGGAGGCTGAGGACAAGCTCAGCGCTCATCCAAGGGAACAGGAACCCCAGGGCTGGGACTCTGCTTGGCACCACACTGCCCACCTGGGCTTTGCGTCCCCGAGGATCTGCGGGAATTACCATTAGGGATGGAGCCCAGGTCCCAGAGGGCCTTCCCTGCAGCAGCTCAGGTCCCTGCTTTTACCTTGGACTCTGCTTCTTCCCTCACAGCCAGCACTAATAACAATTATCCCCGTGCACCTCCTTCGCAGAGGACTTGAGAGAAGCAATTAATCTCGGTAGCAGGCTTTGAAGAGGAGAAGTGCTGTCTAAGCACTGCGCTCTTCTCCTTTTGATGGGGTTAGCCGTGTCGGAATACGAGCAAAGACATTTGGAATATATTAATAAAGAGGTCGATGACATCCAAAAGCTGGGGAGATGAAGCAGTTGAGAGGAGTTTATAGCTTCGTGGGGAGGGAATAGAAACGCAAAGGACATGTTTTCTTCATCAAGCCTGCTCGTCGGGTTCCTGCGCGACTGAGCCTTTGTGCCTTTTACCAGGGCGCATCCGTTCACCCCGGGCAGCCCACGCTCCACGTCCTCCACGTCGGGGCTGGTGCTCCCTGGCAGCGCTGCCCACAGACCCCGCAGGGATGCACCCAGCCCCGTGCCACCGCGCTCAGCTCCTGACGCTCCAACATGAGAGGATTCATGCAAATGCAGCAGGGGCACCCAGCTGGTGCTGGCAGCGCCGACGCTGCCTCTCCCAGAGCCGAGGTGGGGAGGTCCAGGCGGCAGCGGGAGGTTGTTTAAATCTCAGCGTCCCCATAAATGGTGGAGAAGAGCCATTATGATGCAGCAGGTGCCTTGGGCTGTTTTGCCTGCAGTCTAAATGGTCTGAAAAGCACTCCAGAGATAATGCGTTCTCCTGGCGGTGTATTTATGAGAGAGTCAAGACATGAGCGCTTGGCCCAGCTCCCAGCACGAGTGTCCGATGCCGCACGCCCCATAGATGGTGGTTTTTTGTGTTGTTTTTGTATTTTCAGTCTGATTAATGCCCTTGCGGTGGCTGAAGCGTGGAGATCGCTTCGTATTTTGCCAGCAAGCTCCAAAGCCAACGTAATTTACAGAGCAGCTGGCGGAGCAGGGAGGCACCGACACACAGCAAAGCGTTTCTCATCGATTCTGTAGCACCCTCCCACCCATCCACTGGCCAGGGCCTTTGCTGGGATGTGACACACACAGGGAATTCCACAGCACAGGTGATGCCACAGCCCTTCCAAGAAATGCCTTATCAGAGAATCAGGGAATGGGTTGGGTTGGAAAGGACCTCCAAGCCCATCCAGTTCCAACCCCTGGCCAAGGGCAGGGACACCTCCCACTAGATCAGGGGCTCCAAGCCCCATCCAACCTCACTTTGAACGCCTCCAGGGATGGGACAGCCACTTTCACTCATAATTCTGAGGTGCTCAAGCATCTTGAGCTAAGTCTGGGGTCGAGCAGGTCTGTGGTCCTTGCCTGCAGTTCTATTTGGAGAAGGGATGGAAGGAGGGGGGAGCAGGGTCCTTCCCTCAAAACCTACAGCTCTGCACAAGCACCCAGTGCAAGTCTAGAACTTGGGCTTTGCTGGGCAAGAAGGGGAGAAGAGTCCCCAGGGCGCCCACCCTGGCTCCAGACACACTCCAGGTGTCTGTCTGCTCACACCCAACACTGGCCGTTCCTCTCCAGACCTTAGCACAGGGCAAAATCAATCTCAGAGTCAGAAACACAGGTTTAGGGAGTGACCAGATTAGCTTTTGCAACGGTGCTAATTACTCTGAGTTAATTAGCAATCAGTTGCCTCTAGGCTATAAAACCCCTCAGTGAATGAAGATGCCCAGCTAGAAGGTTCTGAGGGCTGGTTTGTGTGTTTCTTCTGCTCCTGTTTGTCTTTCCTCCTGCAGGATTGGGAAAGTGAGGGGGGACTGTAAGGATTTAATGTGATCCCAGTTGTGAACGGATAAGCGAGTGGCAAAGAGCAGTGTTGCCATGGTGTGTTGAGAGATGCTGGCGGCCAGCACGGAAGAATGTTGCTTCCTGAAGAGCACAACCGGCTCCCAGCAGTGGGATGAGAAGGAAGCAGCCCCAGGAGGAGAAATAGAGGTGTGAGTGATCCGCGGTGGCTGTGGTAGCTGCACGGGAAAGCTCATCTGCTCCCAGCACTCAGCCCCTCGTGCTTGGTGCTCGAGGGGCAGAAGGAGCTGCGTGTCCTAGAGTGAGATGTGACTAGGAGGAGCTGGGGGGCTCGGGGTTGTGCCCCTGTTTGAGGTG
>WAAB01009321.1:9466-64722 GCA_013389865.1 Piaya cayana
AGATCTCTTTGGAGCCTCCCTACCCTCCAGCAGATCGACACTTCCACCCAGCTTAGTGTCATCTGCAAACTTTCTAAGGGTGCACTCGATGCCTTCATCTGGGTCGTTGATGAAGACATTGAACAGAGCTGGACCCAGCACTGAGCCCTGGGGACACCACTTGTGACTGGCCTCCAGCTGGAGTTAACTCCATTTCCCACCACTCTCTGGGCCCTCTATCCAACCAGTTTTCTACCCAGGAGAGCGTGCGCCTGTCCAGGCCAGAGGTGACACTTTCTGAAGCAGAATGCTGGGAGAAACTGTGTCAAAGGCTTTGCTGAAGTCCAGGAAGATACAACCACAGTGCTTGCCCCCATTGCTCTTGTCAGTGAGTACCGAGGGCATGAGTTGCTGCCTGATGCTTCCACCCTCTGTGTGGTGGGCACTGCTCCAGGTTTTGCTGCTGGGGTAGATTCCTATAAACAAATCTTTCCTGCGGTGTCCCAGGATAATGCAAACAACTGAGGAAAAAGCCCATGGAATTGAACAATGCACTTCAGTCTTGTTCTGTGCTGCTTTTAGAAGCATCTGAGGCTGCCACCATGCAGGGCTGTTTTCTTCTCCTCTCTCATCCGATCCATCCACGTCAGAGAGGGCAAACGCCAGAGAAATTCCCATCCTGCTCTGTGTGGCTCGGAGCCGTCTCAAACACATACTGTATCTTTGGAAGAGATGGCAGGTTTCTGGGCTGGGCGCATGCAGTGCGGCTCAGCAGGATGCTGGAGGGGTAAAAGGTTTGAGTTGGTTGGAAAGATGCTCATTAATTTCCTTCCTTGTCATTTCACACACGGCTCTGCGATAGCCTTTCTGATCTTGAGCCACGCGTTCGTCTCAGCTCTGCTGAGTTTCACACCACTGCTTTGCCACCATTACAGTGCAGGGTTTCTGTGCATTCCAATTGGAAATAAATTCCTTTATTACACATTCTCTGACCTTGGCATGTTTGTAACCCCTGCGATTGTTAGAGGAGAAAAAGGAGGGCTTCTGGGAATAATTGCCTTGTTTGTTCTGTATCTCTGAAGCATTGATACCTGCAGTTCTGGGCTAAGATAATTAAATCTTGGAATCACAATTGCATCAAGAGAATCCCTCTGTTTCTGCAGGCAGCATTTTATTTTTCCTATAGGTATAAAAGTGCATTTTCCCTTGCAAACTCTCTGCAGTGACTTTGGGAAAATGGTTCTGTGGAATGTCCAGCTGGAGCTGCTTTGCTTTGAGACAGGAGTTGTGCCGAAGAGGTGCTCAAGTCACCTTTAAAAATAATGACACTGAAACATGAACAACATGAACAGGGGAGTAGCCAGGAATCAAGTGGTGCCTCTTGGTATCCATAGCGAAAACCATTTTAGAAACCACTCCTCTCATAAATACTGCATTTTTGGGATAGCTCTTCTTGCCTTCTCTATTGCCAAGCGCATTGGCATGAAAACAGCTTTCCTCAAAAATTAATCTGTGCCTGCTGTCTGTTCCCAATGGGATGACGAGCGCTGCTGTGAGTGGAGCTGGGGAAGCTCCATGAGAAATTGAGGGGGGGGGGAAATTATTAAGAAATCAAAATGTTCAGATATTTTGAAGAAATGTGATCCAACCAAATGGCCTCTTCCCGTGACAGCTGGCAGTTTGTGTTGGGTGGCAGTGGCTGCGCAGCCACAGCCCTGAGCTTCACACTCCTCCTGCCGTGTGCCAGATCGCTCCGGCTCGAGAGCATCCTTGCACCACGCTCTCGTGGCTTTGGGCCTGGTTTCTCTTCTGTGGCTTTGCTGACAGTCTCCTCAAATAGTGGAGCTGCCAGCTGGGTTCACCTCCTCCTGCTTCAATTTGCACAAAGCTTGGTTTCAGCTTTTTTTTTTAAAGTTGCCCCCGTGTGTAAGAGGAGGTTTACATAGAAGCCAGTGCATTTTGGTTTTAATCTGTTTTTTTTTCTCCTCTCTCCTTTCCCTGCAGTAGGTTGTTCTTTCTGTGTAATCCGAGTCATTTCAACATCTTGTGTTCTAGCACAAGAGAACAGAGAAACTTGGTTGTGATGCAATGAGTGTGTTGAAAAATGAAATAAGAGCGGAAAGAGTCTTGTTAGCAGCTGGGGTCGGCTTGTTGGGCTTGTACCTGTTGTCAGGCTGTCAGCTGTGTTTACACGGAGGCACGGGCTTGTCTGTGTGTGTCAGAGAAGCCAGCCTCAGGAGATGAGGGCTTGCTGGCAGTGGACATGGTGTCATCCACATTCTGGCTTTAAAAAGCAAGGACCAAGCCAAAGTGGGGCTCAGCTGGGTAGGGAGAACATCACCAGGAGGGGGAGAGCATCCTAGTGATTCTATGATTCGCACCCTGAAGGAGGAGAGCACCATAGAGATGAGGAGAGCATCACCAGCAGGAGGAGAGCCCCATTGCAGTGGGGAGAGCATCACTGAGGGACGCCTGCCTGCTTTGCAGGTACCTGTGCTGCACATACAGTGGAGATCCTAGGTCTGGTCACTGAAACCCCCTGCAAAATCCTCCTGTAAATAGGTGTAGAGCCTGACAGTATCCTGAAATAATCCTGGAAAGAAGCATGCATAACTAGACTGGATGTGTAGTGGTCAGGTGCCTTTCGGAGCTCAGTGGTGTCCTGGTATAGCCTCCGTGACTTGCCATCACCCTGTGGAGGTGAGGCCTCAGGCAGGAATGCTGTCCAGAGAGCCATGACACCTTCTGAAGCTGGATGTCACTGTGAAGCACAGAGCTGGCATCTCAGAGGCAGAGAGAGAACGTTCTGCAGGAGCAGCAGCAGCCATACCCCTAAAAAAATCCAGTGGGTCTTTTCCAACCTAGTGATTCTATGATTCGAAAGCACGCTGGGGGCTCTGTTTGCAAACTGTGCTTGGGCACACAGGGGAATAACACTTTGGGTTCATGTCATCTTTGAACTGAGCTCTGGGTGCAGTGTGGGAGGAAACCAGGGCATTTGTAGAGAGCCCGGTTCAGCACATCTGTGGTATTAGCGAGCGTGGTGGGGCAGGTTACCTTGCGGAAAAGGGAGAGAGCATGATGTGTTTCTGTTTGCTTTCCTGGAGGTTGCTCCTGTCTGATGAAGATGCCTCATTACAGACCAAGAAGGTGTTGTGTTGAAGGCTCTTCCAGAAGGTCCAGGGAGGTTCTTCTCCCTCTGTACTCAGCACTGGTGAGACCACTTCTTGAATCCTGTCTTCAGTTGTGGGCCCCTCACCACAAGAAGGATGTTGAGGCTCTGGAGCGAGTCCAGAGAAGAGCAACAAAGCTGGTGAAGGGGCTGGAGAACAGGCCTGATGAGGAACGGCTGAGAGAGTTGGGGGTGTTTATCCTGGAGAAGAGGAGGCTGAGGGGAGACCTCATTTCTCTCTACAACTACCTGAAAGGAGGTTGTGGAGAGGAGGGAGCTGGGCTCTTGTCCTGAGTGACAGGGGACAGGACGAGAGGGAATGGCCTCAAGCTCCACCAGGGGAGGTTCAGGCTGAACATTAGGAAGAAATTTTTCACAGAAAGGGTCATTGGCACTGGCAGAGGCTGCCCAGGGAGGTGGTTGAGTCACCTTCCCTGGAGGTGTTTAAGGGTTGGGTGACAAGGTGCTGAGGGACATGGTTTAGTGTTTGATAGGAATAGTTGGACTCGATGACCTGGTGGGTCTTTTCCAACCTGGTGATTCTATGATTCCTCCTTTCCTTTCCTGCTTCCAGCTGTTGCCTGGCCACTGTGGGGCCAGGTGAAGAGCCAGGCCTCCCAGCCTGTGTCCTGCCAGCGCTCTGATGGAGCCGTGGGGACAAATGTCAGATCTCCTTGGTTTAGTGTTTAATGGGAATGGTTGGACTCGATGATCCAGTGGGTCTCTTCCAACCTGGTGATTCTATGATTCTATGACTAGCTCGGCTAAAGGAGCCTGCCTGTTCTATGATGCTGGAGGGGCAGTCTAGGAGCTGTGAAGCTAAGCACATCACTTACCTGCATAATGTTGGCTGTGGAGGTTGGTGCAGTTTAACAAGTCTTATCCAGCCCACAAAACCCTTTCTGCTCAGGACAACAACCTCCTCAGTGTGATCATCCCATGCGGTGCTACCTTCACGGCAAAGTTGACACGGATCTGTTCTCATTCCAGCATTAAGTTCACATTAGCCAAAGGATTAATGGAGGAATGTGCCCTCTGAAGGCTCCCTGGACTTTCCTGCCCACGCCAGTACTTGTTCCTTGCTGGCTTTGTCTTTACGTTAGGAGATGCTCTAGTAGAATGTCAGTGGTTTTAGCTGCAGATTAGCCTGCAGTATCATAACACCGCTACCAAAGTGCTGTTGGATTTCATAAGGCCGGTCTCTGTTGTGCTGTTCCCTCTCCTGTGTGTCTGGAGTTTCCCGTGGGGTTGTTGTCAGGCTGTAGTAGGGGGCAGTCCTCCAGACAGGGATGCTGCAGGGAGCAGTGGGGTGGGGAGCTTCAGTGGACTGTTCAGCTTTCCTCGGGGAAGCTTTGCATCCATGGTGATGGACATATCTGTGTCTGCTTTATTGCAGCCTCCGGGCTGCGTTTTCCAGAGGAGAACACTGTTCCCCTTAAATTTGAAGGTGTGAAACAAGCTGCTTGACTCAGGCTGGCTGTAAATCTACCTCTGCAAGCAACAAACAGTGACATTTTCACATTGTAAAAGCTCACCACCCACCCTTGTGGTGCTTTGGGGAGGGCAGCATTGATTAAAATATTCACGTCCTTACTGTGAGCTCCCAGAAGGAGTGCAGTGTTCCAGCCACTGAAGGTGAACACGGGTGTGTGGTAGGGTGAGCCTGGGAGGAATCCTATCAAGAAATAGGCAATTCTGTGGAAAACTAGAAAAGGACCTGAGATGTATTTGATCCAGTTCTTCTGCCTGAGTAAACAGGATATGGGGAGCTGGAGACACTCATGCCCCTGGCAGGGGGGTTGGAACTAGATGATCCTTAAGGTCCCTGCCAAGCCAAACTATTCTATGATTCTATGGCCAGGTGTTCAGTTGTATGCTAGAAGGAGCCGTGCTTTTTGTTGAAGGGCATTGGAGCTCCCTGTGTTGGCGTGATGGGGCTCTGCTCCCACCTGTCCTGAACATTTCACTTCTTTTACAGAGTAACCTTTTATTGGAGTTTGCCAAATGGAATAATTCAGGGAGAGATGATGTTTTGGTGTGGGGTTGGGTGTCGGGGCTGTGGGCTCCATGTCTGCAGCTCAGCTCAGTTGGGAACTCTGGTTTGCAGCTGTCCCTGCCATCCTTTGGGAAAGAGGGATATTTCTCCTGTTATCCTGTTATTTTAGCCTGGAGAAGAGGAGGCTGAGGTGAGACCTCATTGCTCTCTGCAACTACCTGAAAGGAGGTTGTGGAGAGGAGAGAGCTGGGCTCTTCTCCCAAGTGACAGGGGACAGGACAAGAGGGAATGGCCTCAAGCTCCACCAGGGGAGGTTCAGGCTGAACATTAGTTAAAAAAATCTCACAGAAAGGGTCATTGGGCACTGGCAGAGGCTTCCCAGGGAGGGGGTTGATTCACCTTCCCTGGAGGTGTTTAAGGGACGGGTGACGAGGTGCTGAGGGTCATGGTTTAGTGACTGATAGGAATGGTTGGACTTGATGATGCGGTGGGTCTTTTCTAACCTGGCGATTCTATGATTCTATCCCTGTTCTTAACTGCAGAAACACACACCAAGGGCAGTCCAGCAGTGTAGTTTGCTGAGGGAAAGGTATTGCCTGGGTGAGAGCTGCTGCTGAGGCAGAGAGAGAAGGGTTACAGGAGCCTTTCTTGGCGTGGATCTTCTTATCAGGTTGAGTGTTTTCTTTCTGGTTTGGATTTTTCCCTGTTTACCACTCTGAACAATTCTAGAAAGAAAATTCCATGTTTTAGTCCTTCAGAGAACCAAGAGATGGGACAGAGCTCCCAAGTGTCAGTCTGACTTCAGTGACAGCAGTCATTAAAAGATGCTCTAGGCTCACGTCTGCCTTAATGTCATTTTTTAATTATTTTCTTTCAACAGAACATTGACTGAAGTTGGCCTGTACATGGTGTGGTAGATCAGAGAGGAGCAGTGTGGTGGTATTGAACGTTTCCTGATGCAGAGGCTTAATCTGACCTGGCAGGATCTCCTTGGGCAAAGTCAGATTGACTTGAAAATGGTGTTTACTTGGGAGAGGTTTGTGGCAGCAGCAGGGAGGTGTGAGAGCAGCTGGGTTTGTTTAAAGCAGCATCAGATACAGTGATAAATGGCTGAATTGCATCCATTTGTGTTACTCCTTCATGCATGGGATCCACCACGGGGTTTTCCCCCTTGTGTTAGTGACCCACTGTGGGTTTGGGACAAGAAGCAAGGACAGGACCGAGTCTTTCAGTTGTGATCGGCTCTGGGGAAGCCATGCACAGATACCATCCCTTTTATTTTAAATCAGTCCAGATCCCTATAAGGGTGTCAAAGCCCACGGTGGAGTTTGTATCAGTATATAAAACAAGAGGAGAAGCAGACGTTGGAGATCAGAAGTTCCCAGCCCTGCTTCTGAAGGGTGTGTAGTTGTTCCTGTCCGTTGAGAACTGGTCCAGCCCAGGCTGGTTCTCTGGCACTGGTGCCTTTACTGCATCCCTTGGGATTAACTGTGCATCTCAACAGGACACCAAGATTTCTATCTTAAGTTTGCTTTTTTAGTAATTTAATTCCATTTTTTCCCCTTATAGCTCCCCCATGGTGATTTTCCTATTCCCCTTTCCAACATCTATGGATACACATCTTGTCCAGCTGAGCTGGGCTTGTGTTTGGAGCTAGAGATGTTCACATCTTCTGATCTTTCCTTAGAAATTTTTCCCTTCAAACCCTTAAACATTTTTGTTGTTTCCTTTGTACCCTGCTCAATTTGTCAGTGTCTTCCTGGTAATGAGGTGTCCAGAACTGAATACATTATTCCATTTATGGATTAATTACATCTGTAGAGAGCAGAGACTCTACCATCTCGTGACATGATTTGGGTTTCTGTGGTTTCTGTCTCAGAAACTAAGCTGTCCTTCTGTGATTTCATTATGAGCTGCCTGCTTCTGCCTTTCCAGGTCCCTGTTTGGACAGAAGCATTCCCACCATCTGTTTCTTGGAGCATGGCTGTGGTTTGGGTGCTGTTTCTCTTCAGCATCAGAGTTTTTTCCCCAAATAGAGAAATCTGCCTATGATTTTCCCATCACCTTTCAGGTCTGGCAGGTTTGGGAGGGCCTCTCGGGGATGATGGGGAAATTTCTTCTTGGAATGATGTTGATAGGGTGGTCCTGAGCAGAGCGGAGCGAGACACCTTGAGGCTGGGGGGAAACCTCATTGCTCTCTCCAACTACCTGAAAGGAGGTTGTGGAGAGGAGGCTGCTGGGCTCTTCTCCCAAGTGACAGGGGAAGAATGAGAGGGAATGGCCTCAAGCTCCACCAGGGGAGATTCAGACTGGATATCGGGAAAAAAATTTTCATGGAAAGAGTCATTGGGCACTGGAACAGGCTGCCCAGGGAAGTGGTTGAGTCACCTTCCCTGGAGGTGTTTAAGGGACGAGTGGATGAGGTACTGAGGGGCATGGTTTAGAGATTGGTGGGGATGGTTGAACTCACTGATCCAGTGCGTCTTTTCCAACCTGGTGATTCTATGATTCTATGATTCTACCTTCTTAATTTAAGATCTCCCAATCAATCAAAGCAACGCTTCTCTTTGCATGTATGTATTTTCCCTGTCAAGTCCTGCAAAGCATTTCAGTGCACAGGAGGAGAGATTTGATAAACTGTGTTCCTTCCTCTTCCAGATTGTTAACAAAGCTGTTCAGATCAAATCTGACGCAGATTCATGCGATACCTTGGCAGTTCCCTCCAGCTCTTTTGTTTTGCAAATCTTTAATCAGCTTTTAGCTGTATAAACGCACTGAGGTTGGATCGACGTGGCTGTTTGGGCTCTTGCTGTGGCTCACAGTGCAGGATCCCCCGTTGGGTCCAGCCTTGGGGCAGAACAGGTTTTTCCGTGGGGCTGGAGCCCTGTGGGTGCTTGATCTTGATCCCTGCTAGAGCAAGGCAAAGGGAGGTGGCTCAGAGTTTTAATTTCAAGACCTCAAAAATGCTCCTGTAATCCACATGGCATTTCCCTCCTTCTTTTCATTAAATAAACGATTTGTGCTAACAAACCAACTGTGCCCAACAAGCAGTGTTCTCTGCAGAGCTGTACCTCTCGCAGCCTGCTGAGCTGCTGTCTGTGACAGACTTTCTTCTGGGTGTTTTCCATTCTCTGGCTCAGAGTAGAAGTTAATCGCATCCATCCGTTTAAGTGATTTCCAGAATTAGGTATTAGACTTCTGGTTTGCAAGAATTTGCTACATTTCCCTTTTAAAACCTAATTCCTCACCAGTAACAACACTGATTTTTGTGGGTAACTGCACAGATTGAGGGGTTTGGCACACGGCTGCGTTCTCCCAATATTCCCTTTTCTTCTTCTGTACTGGAAGCTATTTTTATAAACTCGCCATAACTCTCTGATAGCTCAGGCATCTTTTCTTAATTTACTTTCGAAGACAAATTTAATAAAGGAATTCCCCTTCTTAGCCATGTTTGAATCATTCTTTTTATCTTTTATTAATTCCCCGACTTCTTCTTAACCGGGTTTTCGTTTATGTTTATAAATAAGTCCTCCCTCATTCCTTAATCCTTTTGTCTGGCATTAACTCCTACTGTATGTTATTGTTAACATTTAATCGACTCTATACGAATTAAATGCCCATGTGGTACTTGCTCGTTCTTATCCCTCTTTGCAGGACTGTTCTTTTTGGTGCTCCAGCTCTTCTGAAGACAACAGGAAGACCAAAACACTTAGGGGCTGTGGGGCGGTGTCTCTGCTTGTGGGGGGTTTGGGGCTGGGGTTTTGTTGGTTGGTTTTGGTTTAGCAGTGTTGGCTAATCATAGAATCATAGAATCACCAGGTTGGAAGAGACCCACCGGATCATCACGTCCAACCATTCCTATCAAACACTAAACCATGTCCCTCAGCACCTCGTGATATTCTTCTACAATTCCCATGTGATGCATTTTTGGCACAGGTGGGATTGATGGAGTCCAAACCATTGTCCGAATGGATGCTGGAAGTGCCGCCTCTGGGAACATACTGAGGGAGTCTCCCAGAAACATGTTGAAGTTTCTTCTGTGGTTTCATGTTACAAAGAAAGCAAATAGCCTGGCTGACCTGAGTTGCCATAATTTGAGCCCATGGGGAAAATAAGAGATCCGACTGGACTCTCTAACGGCTGTGATGCAGAGTTATCTCCTAGATAAATTCAGGCTAAGGTAGGACTGTCCTCAGTCACTTGAAATCCTCTGCTGTGAATTGGTCTTGTGAGGGTTTTTTTTTTTTTTTTTACTACTTATTTTTTCAATTCACTTCAGGATTTGCTGCAAAAGGCTACAGCTTTTTTTTTTTCCAGTTGATTTTTCAGTGCTGATAACACAATAATTTAGTCAGCCTGATCTTCCCTGTTGAATTTCAGTTTATTGGCATTATAATTAATTTTGACATTTAACACCACCCCTCCAACTTTCACTCCCAAATCTATTAATGTGTAATGATGAAAACTGTGCTCTGTGCATCATATTGTTTGGGAGTTACGTATCTTACACCCTTGTCTGAGAGTGTTCCCGTGTTGTTTCCTGCTGGCTGGAGCTCGCTGGTGACTCAAAATCGTGGACTCATAAAATCGTTGAATGGTTTGGTTTGGAAGGGACCTCAAAGCCCATCCAGTTCCAACCACCTGCCATGGGCAGGGACACCTCCCCTTGGACCAGGTTGCTCAAAGCCCCATCCAACCTGGCCTTGAACACCTCCAGGGATGGAGCAGCCCTGGATCATCTCTGTGGCCTCCTCTGGACTCGCTCCAACAGCTCCACATCCCTCCTGTGCTAAGGACTCCAGAGCTGGACGCGGGGCTCCAGGTGAGGTCTCATGAGAGTGGAACAGAGGACCAAAATCCTCTCTCACCCTGCTGATCCCACTGCTTGGGATGCAGCCTGGAATATGGTTGGTTTTCTGGTATGGAGTTTCTTCAGTCTACAACACAAAGTTAATAATGTGTCTTATTGAAGCCTAAGCTCAAGTATTTCAGTTCAGTGTCTTTCTACTCTGCTAATTATAAACTCCTGGCCTGCATTACATCACATGCAGTGTTGCTGCTTCAATGTAGTTCTAGGGCTTCAGCTTCTTCTGCTCAGTTTTCATCAAGTTACGAAATGCGATGAAATCCAACAGTGGCAAAAAACCCCCTTCCTGCACTTGTTCTGAAGGCCGTTAGCACTTACATCACTGGTGTGTAGTGAGATCTTATTTTCCTTCTGTGCTCAGTGAAACTCCAGAGTAAATGCCCATGAGGAATTAAGCTGAAAAGACTCTGGTTGAGGAACGACGTTATAAGCAATTAGCAGAAATTTAACAAAGTAGATGAAAATCAAATCTCAGCACTCTCCAGATTTCCAACCTGGTGCTTGGCGGTCCTGATGATGACGTTTCCAGGAGGAGAATCCTGGTGCTGGGGAAGGGGGAGCTGTGCTGCCAGCAGCACATGGGTTTTCGTCCTGGCTCTGGTGTGATGGGAGCAGGCGAGTCCTGGGAAATGTGTGTATTCACAGCCAAGAGTCTTCTTGTTGGTTTTGGTGTCTCACAGTGCTGTTCCGATAGTTTGCTTGATGGAGATGCCGATTCTTGACTGTCTTTGGGCTTGGGATTTGGCTTTGTTTTTCTTGTTCTTGTTGTGACCAGCCCGGGAAGGGGATGGGGAGCTGCAGGTGGCTGCTGTGCATCCACTTGCAAGTACGAAAGAGTCCTGGGGAAGGGATGGTCACGAAGGGAAGGAAGATGTTGCCTGGGATCTTGGTTTATGCAGCGTAAGGTGCTGCAGTGGCAAAGAACCCTGCAACATCGGCAGGTCCCACGTGCGTGCTAGTTTCTTCCTCTCCCTACAGACCTCAGAGCTGCAAAACAATGTACAAAACGATGGACAGTTTACTTTCAGCTGAGAAATGATTTTCCAAATGGCCCCTCCTGTCAGATGTGGGGACTCTGAGCCTGACTCAGAGCTGCTGAGCAGCCTCTCTCCGAGCCCCTGGACTATGCACATTGTGAGTTTAACATGAGGCCGTTGGGTTCCTCTGAAGAGAAATTAGAGAATGTCAAAGGTAAAACTAAACAAAAGGGCAGACATAAAACGGCTGTAAATGAGGTGGAAATTGCAGGCAAATAGAAAATAGAAGAAAGTTTAAGTAGCAATTTGTTTTCCTTTGCACACTTCATTTCCAAAACAGATCTTATGGGGACCTGCACTTCCAATATTGAATCAAATATTCCCTGGAAAACTGGAGCTGTTAACATGCAGCCCCTCCAAGCTCCCTCACAGGAAACCAACAGTGAACATCAGCTGACTGAGTTAAATCTTTTCTTAATAAATGTTTTACTTCAATATTATTTTTTCTTATTTATGGAAGTATTTCCCCTCAGGCTGTTTGTCAGTCCAGCACCTTTTTCCTGGGTCCTCACGCCAGGATCTCCAGGATGTCCCGGGTCTCTGGCAACCAGGGGCTCACGGAAGGGATCCCTCCCACGAGTGCAGGAGCTGGGAAAGCTTTTGAGTTCCCAGGGGAGGATAATTTTCTCCTTGAAATAACAGCCCACCTTTTTTTCTTGTAACTTGATTGGAGATGAAAGCAACAGGATAAGGTGAAGTGAGAGTCACTGCCACGTGTCGGAGTTTCTTGGTGATGAGAAGAGTGAGGGATAGAAGCGAGCTGAGGCAATGCTTCTAAAGTGTTTATCATGATTTTCCAGGGAAAAAAAAAAGAAGAGTTTCTTTTTGCTGGCTTTACCAGCATGATCAGACCAATTGTCCTCTCTGGCTGTTAAATTCTGGAGTTGAACTGGCTGGAGTTGGGACAGTTCCCTGTCAGCTGGCACTGTGTCCATCACTGTGTGGTCACAGGCTGCGTGAGACATCGAGAACTAGCTCAGCACCAAGAGAAATCCACATGGATTGGGAGTGGTCACAGGGTGGCCAAGGTGGTTGCTCTTCCTTCTATTTCTGGATTGGGTGGAATACCCATCACAACTGCAGTGTTGGGGGTTTGGAGGAGTTGCTGATTAATGGATGTTGGTATTTGGTAGGCATGTTGGTGGGGAAGAAGGAAAAAATGCTTCCTTCCCTTTCCTAATTACCAGCTGAGCCGCATTGGGACTTGNCAATTCTGGAGTTGAACTGGAAGCGCTGGCCGGAGTTGGGACAGTTCCCTGTCAACTGGCACTGTGTCCATCACCGCGTGGTCACAGGCTGCGTGAGACATCGAGAACTAGCTCAGCACCAAGAGAAATCCACATGGATTGGGAGTGGTCACAGGGTGGCCAAGGTGGTTGCTCTTCCTTCTATTTCTGGATTGGGTGGAATACCCATCACAACTGCAGTGTTGGGGGTTTGGAGGAGTTGCTGATTAATGGATGTTGGTATTTGGTAGGCATGTTGGTGGGGAAGAAGGAAAAAATGCTTCCTTCCCTTTCCTAATTACCAGCTGAGCCGCATTGGGACTTGGTGCTGGTGAGGCAACATCTCAAATCCTGGGATCAGTTTTGGACCTCTCTCTACAAGAAAGGCATTGAGGGGCTGGAGCGTGTCCGGAGAAGGGAATGGAGCTGGGGAACGGGCTGGAGAACAGGGGTTGTGGGAATGGCTGAAGGGCCTGGAGTTGTTTAGTGTGGAGAAGAGGAGGCTGAGGGGAGACCTCATTGCTCTCCACAACTACCTAAAAGGAGGTTGTAATGAGCTATCTGCAGCTCCCAGAAGGAGCTCCTACCCTGGAAGGGTTCAAAAAATGTGTAGATGTTGTGCTTTGGGACATGATTCGGTCAACATGGTGGTGTTGGGCTAGATGTCTTTCCAGCCTTAATGATTCCATGATTCTTTCCACAGGGATTTTGTAGGATGGATTTTTCAGAGCTGGGGAATGCTGATAGATGCAAAACACGTCCTTGATTTAGGTGAGAAATCAGTATTATAACCAAAGCTGCCTGTACCAGGGAAAATGCTGATATCTGTCCTCTCAAAGAAACCAAAATTAAAAAATCCTAAACCCCACCCATCAATGTAAAATAGAGGGAAATAATAAAAATATTCAAGACATCTTACATGTTAGTGTAAAGCTTCAGGTGTTGTTTAGAGCTCAGATAGCTTTTCCATATGCGAATTAGCGATAGGATTTCTTTATGGCTTGTAAGAAATAATGTGAAATTTGTTCAGAGGATCTAATGAGCCCGGGTTATCTGCATCAGGGAACCGCTTGTGCCCGTGGTGAGTGCCAGGCTCTGCCAAGCGTGTCGCATGATTCTGGAGAAGATGCCGTACCCATCAGTGAGACTTACTATAAATGATTCAGGATGTGTGGATTTTATTCTGTACAGCTCTATTGGCAAATCCAGATATGAAAGGGAATGTGTTTTTCTTGAAGGAGACTGTATGTTGGAATTCTCAGGACATCAACGGAATCCAGATGTTTTATCTCAGTTTATCTTACTTTACCCATTTGTTGTTTAGGGTTTTTTTTCCTTTTAAATTAAGTTTAGAGCCAAAGCAATTGATAGAAGTGGAAAACTGCAGAGCAGAAGCCTGATTGATGGTAAATACTTTGAGGAGAAAGGGTCTTAGGTTGGTTTGGCCGGGAACAACCCTTCCACGCTGAGCAGTAAAGCTGGAAGGTGAAGCTGAGGCTGACTCAGTCGCCGCCTTTTCTTCTTTGCCCAATGAAAATCCCATCTTCTTATTGATGTGAGGATAAAGAGCAGATGCATACAGCAAAATACAGCTTATTAAACAGTGGTTTTGATTGGTTAATTACTTTCTCTGCAGTAATCGCGGATCAGTGCTGCGACTGCCGTTTTCAGAATTCACACGTTCCTTTCTGCTGCTGTAGAAGTGAGTCAGTACAGTTCCTGCTTTGATTTACAAAATTGGATTTTAATCTCTTTGAAACCATTATGCTAAATCAATCTTTAACATAGCAGAGCATGGAGGTACAAAGCCCCTCTTGTTCTCCAGTCGCCGACTCTTTGGATGAATGAGCACCATACAAACAAGACTTAAATGGCATCTACACGGAAGAGCTTTCCCAGGATGGAAATGCAGTTTTGCTCTGTTACAACCATGAGCTCCTGTGGTGCGGACAAAGGAAATGCAGGTAAAGTTGTGTTTGCTGCTGCTACGAAGCAAGTCGTCCTCTGGTGATGCAGCAGGCGTGCGGGAGAGGTGCAGCTCGAGGTGATGGCTGCGCTTGCATCAGCAGCTCCAGCTACCCAGAGGGCTCCACCGCTGTACCTGGGGGTTTGGGTTCCCCCCTCTTAGCTGAGCTCCAGAGCTGTCAAGGCAGTGGATGAATCACCTCTCCGATGTTTTGGATTTCTCGGCGACAAGAGCAATTTGGCAATCATCCAAATCCAGCAAGAGCACTGATAGTAATGAATGGGAAGTTCATATGATTTCCTATGGAAAGCAGGGCAGGAAGAGTTTTAAGATAACTCTGTGTGCACATGTCTGCATTTGTCCTTTATCCTCCTATTCCTTTCTGAAATCCTTGCTATCCAGCCATCTAGTCTTACTAAAGGCTGGGAAGGGGACAAACCTCTTATGGAATAAACAAGGAGATCCAAGCCACAGTTGCCCAGAGCAGTGGTGGGTGTCCCATCCCTGGATGTGTTCAAGGCCAGGCTGGATGGGGCTTGGAGCAACCTGGTCCAGTGGGAGGTGTCCCTGCTCATGGCAGGGATGTGGAAATGGATGAGCTTTAAGGTACCTTCTGAGCCAAGCCATTCCATGATTCTATGATTCTATTTCAGGCTGCTCAAAACCTCTGAAAATTCATGTAGTTTTTTAGATCCATCCTTCCTGCCCAGTGCCCATTTAAGATGCCAAATGCATGTCCTGTTCGCAGTCCTCACCTGGTAGCTTCTGTCCCAGAGTCTCCAGGGAAGAAAATCTGCAATAGATCCTTTGTGGGCTTTTTTTTGGTCCACATTTTGAATTAAAGTGATACCATGAGACCTTTCAGAAAAGCACAGTGCCACTCTTTAACAGCCGCATTGCTGAACCTGCCCCCGTCATGACCTGGAGGATTCTGGTAGTTTACTTACTTCTCCAGTGAAAAAGGATAATGTGTTATACTTGACCAAATTCACTTATGTAAAGCCCCAAAAATAAGCATAGAAGTTAATTACGAGGTAACTAGGGTTAGGTAGGAAGATGAAGAGAAGATTAATTCCTTACTCCTTTAAAATCTCCTTTAGGGAAAAAATAGTCTGTTGCAAGATCTGATCTAGTGGGATGTCGTGCCTATGGCAGGGAGTGGAACTGGATGGTCTTTAAGGTCCCTTCCAACCCAAACTATTCTGTGATTCTAAGATTTGGGCAATTTGCTACATAATCAGTCTCCTTGCCTAAAACTTGAGGATATTAATGAAGCAATGATCCAGAAATGAAGTTGGTTGTCTGTATGTGATGGGTTAAATCCGTGGAAGACCTACATCAGCTCACAGTTCCACAGTGTCAGCTTGCTGTGCCTCCCGAGTGACAGCGTGACAGGCTGGGGTGGCTAAAACTAGAGAGCGGGAGCACATAAAGTGTCCCTCAGCACTTTCTTTTTCTCTGCCTTGCCACTGCAATTAAGAGAGACAACTCATTAATGTCTCTCCTTTTTAACACAGGCAGCACCATCATCTTGGGGGTGCATGTGGTGCGTTCAGGATGGATGAGAAGAAACAGCATGATTGGAGGGACTGGGTGCAGGGCAGCACAGGCTGATGCCAGAGATTGCATTGAAAACAAGAAGAAAGACTTTTTCTATCAACGAGGCTGCCAGTCTGAGTTTACAGTGTAGTTCAAAGAGAACAGGACAAGTGGGAGAGTACAAAGCTGAGAATGTGGTCTTGACTTGCAGAAACAACAATTATTCCCATAATATCATTAAGATATCAAGTAGTTCCTNGTGATTGGAGAGGCTGGGTGCATTGAAAACAAGAACGACTTTTTCTATCAATGAGACTGCTAGTCTGAGTTTACAGTGTAGTCCAAAGAGAACAGGACAAGTGGGAGAGTATGAAGCTGAGAATGTGGTCCTGACTTGCAGAAATAACAATTGTTCCCATAATATTGTTAAGATATCAAGTAGTTCCTGTAGAAGATGGTCTCTTCAACAGTGTTGAGGTTCCTCTGTAAGGGGCTTAGAATAGTTTGAGAAATCTGTTCTGCCTTTGTGTCCCCATAGGACAAGACCCATGGTTCCTAATGACCAGGCAGATGACAGGAGAGCTGGCTTGGACCACTCATGGTTGTGCTGGTGGCCCTGGAATACATGGCTTGCCTCTTGAAACCCTGTGCGAAGGCTTTTCCTTTAGCTCAGCCTTAAGCTAGGTCTTGCCAACCTTTCCATGTTTGGTTAAGGATGTATTTGTGTTTCTGTGCATGGCAGTGCAGATGTAACGCAATCCACTGAGCCATGCGGGTATGTTCTCCTGGGAGAGGCACTAAGAGCAGGGTGATCTCCAGTCCCAGCAGCTGGAACACCTGGGGAGAAATAATAGAGGACTGGATTTAAGAGAAGTCATCAGAGGAATGTTCAGGACTGGAGCAAAGCATTAGGGAAGGGATTTGCCTTACCAGGTGAAATGTGGGTCCAGCAAACCAACCTGGTGGCAGGAACAGATTCTAGTGGGTCTGTTGGGTCATCCTGTCTGCGGTATCACACTGGAGTTGTGCATCTCTGGTTCAGTCTTCACTTCTGATTGCTAGGCTGATCCTCTTTCTGAGAACGTATTGCCTTCATTTCTAGTACCACCAGAAATGAGGACCTCGGGGCTTTTTGTTTGCTAAAAAGCCTCTTCAGGTCCCCACTTCAGGCCAAAATGATCACCTCCACTCCCTTCTAAATGGCACAGATCTGAGTGAGCACATGATTTTGCTAAGAATTGTTGGTTTTTTCTATGCTAATCTTGCAGTTGTAAGAATGACTCCTACCAACATTCAGCAGATGAGCTCTTCATTGCGTTCATTTCTCTCACCTGCCCTTCACGCTGGATTTCTCAGTACCTTTGGTCTGTGCTTGTTGGCTCTGCTGCTCAACACTCATCGACTCTTTACGCTCTCCTGCTCTGGTGTAGGTCATACTGATGGGCATCCCCAAAACAGTCACTTTCTTTTCTTTGGGCAGTGGTTTTACTGGATTGATCAGTACTGTCACGTTGTTAAAAGATGGGTAAGTGAAGTGTTTAGGGACCTGATTTAGTAGTGAGCAGGTACAGTTGGACCTGATGATCTCAAAGGTCTCTTCCAACCTAGGATTCTACGATTCTTCACCTGAAGAATAAAAATATCTAAGTAATTTTTTAATCTTGCAAACATATTCTAAGGTCAAATATTGCTCCTTTGAAGCCAGGTGGTAAGACTATCCAACATCAGAGAGGTCAGGACGTTGTCTACTCTTAGATATTGCGTGTATTTCAAATGAAATAGGGAAATGTTTGTTTTTTAAATTCAGGGTTAACTTTTAGTATTTTCGGTGCTGTACTGATGCGGCTTGGATATTTGGAAGTGGAACATGAGAGGCTTAATGCAGATGACAGATTCTCCTCTTTATTCTTGCGATAGTCTGGATGACGGGGTGTTTTCTTGTATTTGCATGACATGTGCTTTCGGAGGTCTGGTTTGTGTGCTTTAGGGGTTCTTATTGTGGAAGCTGTGTAGATGTGCTGGTTAGGGACATGGTTTAGTGGTGAACTTGGCAGTGTTAGTTTTATTTGATCTTAAAGGTTGTTCTGCAGGCTGTGGGGTGTGCGATGCCCTTGGGGTCAGCAGCGCGGCCCCAGAGCTGAAGCACCAGACCCGTAAAGGCAGAGGGCTCGGCACGAGGTGCTAGGGACAGACAAAGCAGTGAGATGTCACCTCACAGCATTGCTTGTGCTGGAATAGGAAAAAAAATCATTCCAAAACGCTGCACTGAGCTACTTGTTATGAGCCAGGATCCCGAAATAACCACCTTTCAGTGGTAAAATAAATTATAAAAGTCTTTCAGATCCAAATGTAATGGTTGGGCAAATTAATCCATTGTTGTATTGTTATAGTGCTCTAATCATATTTTTATATATCCCAGGAGCTGGAACTAAGAAGCATTTTGCTGTCACTGCAAACACAATAATAAGAATAGTCTTAACAAAGTGACGTGCACCGAGTTGACTTTCTGCAATACATTTCAGCGGAAATTACAGCTGCTTTTTACATTTCATTATCATTAAGGTACAAATAAATTCCTTGTATTGAAACCCAGGCCTACTCTATCTGGTTTAATAATTATATTGAGGCTCATTATGGACACGTTGTTTGTAATACTCGCTTTTCTTATTGAATTCTGAATGTGTTATTACAAAGGTATGTACTTTAATGGAGGGGGGAGTGTTACGGCACCACTGAGTTCCAGTTGATCTTTTCCAAAGATCACGGTGAATGATCTGGGGCTAAAGAGACCTGAGTCAACATCCAGCTTGGTTTTTTTTTTCCTCCTGGCACGATCACGGCTGCTTGGAGGGGAGCAGAAACCAAGCGATGCTCTTGACTTGAGCCAGGCAGCTGGCAGAGGTGCCCTGGTGAAGACCTTGTTATGTGGAAGAGGTGTGGAAGCTGCAGTGCTGGCAGGGGAGACTTTTCCAAGAAAATATCTTAGTTGGTGTCAAGGTTGTCTCATTTGCCAGTGGGATATTGCTTTAATGGTGTGCTTTTTTCTTCTCCAGTTTACATAACGAGATGAAGCTAATTAAACCGTGTCAGGCTCTGGGAAAAGATCAAAATGTGAGCTCTTTTTATTTCTTTTTATGAAAACCTTTACCCTGTAATGGAAGGTTATAAGAAGTGCTTTGCTATGAGTGCATGCTGCTCATCCCTGGAAAAACACAGCTCCTCTGTTTTGCTGATTGCTCCTTGGGTTTAAGTGTTTTGTCTTTGAGTCGATCACATTTCAGGAACTTGCAAAAGGTGCGTGCTTGATGTGGTTGGGTCGATTAGGTAGAGGAGCAATAAGCAGATGCAGGGAGGTGTTTTATGCAAAAGCCAGCGACAATAAAACCTACTGAGAAGGGTGTTTATCTCTCAAATCATGGAGTAGTTGCTTGGACCAGTTTATTCAATGTATTTCTCACTACACTTAGCTGACTGCCTGTTGCCACTGCCTGCTGCCACGTGGGAACTCAGGGGGTCTCCTTGGACCTGAGGACATTGTTAAACAACCTCTCCACATTTGAAGATATTTTTTCCCATCCAATTTTGCTTTCCTCAAGAAAAATGATGGAGGGGAATGAAAATCGAGCGATTTTGTTGCAGGTTGAATGCAAATACAGACTCGTTACACTTCAAGCATAACTGCAGTTCCAGATACTGTAATGTGTTCTTGCAAGATGACCAGTGCACACTGGTGGCTGCTGTCTTGTAGAGACCCCGGGATCCACCATGGGCAGTCCAGCCAGCCCTGCATTCGACTCTTGATTCCTCAGCACAGCAAGGACGTGGAGCTGTTGGAGTGAGTCCAAGGGAGGCCATGGAGATGATCCAAGGGCTGTAGCACCTCCTGTATGAGAACAGGCTGAGAGAGTTGGCGTTGTTCAACCTGGAGAAGAGAAGGCTGCAGGGACACCTTAGAGCAACTTGCAGTCCTGAAAGAGGCTCCAAATAAGCTGGGGAGGGGCTCTGGATCAAGGCCTGTTGTGACAGGTCAAGGGGGACTAGTTTTAAACTAAAGGAGGGGAAATTTAAACTGAATATCAGGAAGAAATGTTTTGCAGTGAGGTTGGGGAGGCCCTGGCCCAGGGTTTCCAAGGGAAGTCATGGCTGCCTCATCCCTCAAGGTGTTTAATGTCAGCATGGATGGTGCTTTGAGCAGCCTGATCCTGTGGGAGGTGTCCCTGCCCATGGCAGGGGGTTGAAACTGGATGGGCTTTAAGGCCTCTTCCAACGCAAACCATTCCGTGATTCTGTGATTCTGATGGGAATACCTGCAAGCGTGCATCGCTGGCATTGTCACTGTCATCTCACCATTGACTGCAGTGATGGCGAGTCTGGATTCTGAGAGGCTTTACATTTTGATATCACAGCAAGGAGCTATTGCCTATATTAATATATTACTGTATTAGATCATGCTAATTATATTTTAAGCTTAAATGATTTCAGAAGGCAGTGAGGGCTCCCCATGCCTCTCCCGTTGCAGAGGAGTGAGGTTGAAATGTTATTCTCTCTTCCAGAGGGGAGGAGCGGCTGCATTGTGGCTGGGCACTGAGTTTGTGCGGATGGAGCTGGATTGCCTTTTAGGTGGCATTCACATCACGGCAATTGCGCTTCCCTCTGTGACAAAGCAAGGAGCTCTCTGCTTTGATCGCTGATGTAGACTTGGAGAGAAGGAGGGAAGAAGCAAAGGGAAGCTTTTATTTCAGGCGTGTCATGGTGGGTTGTCAGCAGGGGCTGTGATCTGCCAGCATCTCCCACCCTGTGTGGAGGAGATAGGGGAGCACCGAGGGGCTGGCTGGTTGGCTCTTGGTCCATCTTCCCAGCACTGAGAGGAATAAATTGGTTCCGTGTGGAAGTGGAGCAGGGTCCAAAGCTGGCAGAGTTCAGCGTGAGCCTCTCTTCGCCTCTTTGGGTTTTAGATGAGCCTCTGTAAAGAAACTGATTATGTGGGGGGGGCGGTTATCATGCAAGAACTTAAAATCTGTGAGGATTAATGGAATCAGTGGAACTGGGAAGCAATGCCTGTGATGGACAGATGGCCAAAAGTGCTTGAAAGGACGAGTGGGTTTGCACCAGCCAGAGTGCTGGGGTCTGGCTGATGGATGGTGCGTGTCGGAGGCACGGACAGGTGATGCAGGAGGAGGGAGCACCCGGAGCTCCCATCCCACACAGGTTTGCTCCACCTCAAGGTTCCGCTTCTGCTCTCACTCCATCATGATAGATGTGATCCCTTCCTTGGAGACAGCATTTGAGCTCCCAAGTAAAATTTTTTCTTTTAGATAAAACAATCCTTGCCATAATTAAATATATATGTGTGCTTTCTTCTCCTGTGCAGCTTCAGCAGCCAACTGAACGCACTTAATAATGTTTTTCACTGTATTTCAGTGGTATGAATGTACATGAAAATTACAGCAAAGGCATCATTTTTTTAACAGCTGTGTTTAGTTGAATAACAGATTTAGAAAGTGCAGACTTTAATTAATCTGTGTTTTCTGCTGGGATTTCAGCACCATCTGATTTACTTTTCATGGCTGAAAAGTGTAATTGTAGTTTTTCCCTTTAGCTGCAAGTTTATCCTCCCAAGAAATTGATTTGGTTCTTCTTTTCCTTAAAGCAAACTCGCTATCCGGCTGATGGTACCTGGGATGTGATATGGATGATGCGCTTGGGCTGCTGTGGGGCGGGGGGAGAGAGCAGGAGGCTGTCAGCCAGCAGGGTTTGCTGGGAAGCGCTGCGGTTTCTCCTCCTGGCCTCGCTGCACAGCACAGCCAGCCAGGCTGCATCAGCCCCAAGGCAGGGTCGGGAGGGCTGTGTTGGCAGCAAGAGCCCGAAGCCCGTTCCATTCTCTCCAGATGACGGGGAGGGAGTGGACTGGAAGATAACGATAGGTCTCACTGGAGGAACCTCCAAGCAGGACAGATTTTCCCTATGTCTAATGCAATTTTGTAAGCTAGAATGATGATAAAAAAACCTCTTCCTCTCTGTGCTCACTCTTCATTGTCAGACTGGGTTTGTGTGAGCCTGTTGCCACATGCCCTCAGAAACTGCACAGAGCTCTCTGCAGATGGGGCTGGTGGGTGCACAGGGGCTGCACGTAGCAGCAGTGGGGAAAGCAAAGTCAGGGGCTGGGGAACTGGGAGGATAAACTGCATTTCGCATGCGCTGACAATCTCTCATTTCTCCATCTCTGTCAGAATGCATGAAAGTGTTGCGAATGTTCAAAGAGCTTCAGTGGCTTTTGTCCTGGGCTGCGTCCAAAGCTCTGCTCTGGGGAGATAGCCCTGCGTGCAATTCTGGAGTCCTCAGCTCAGGAAGGACATGGACCTGTTGGAGTGAGCCCAGAGGAGGGCACAGAGAAGATCTGAGGGCTGGAGCACCTCCCGTACGAGGACAGGCTGAGAGAGTTGGGGTTGTTCAACCTGGAGAAGAGAAGGCTGCAGAGAGACCTTAGAGCAGCTTCCAGTGCTGAAAGAGGCTGCAGGAAAGCTGGAGGGGAGCTCT
Source organism: Piaya cayana (assembly GCA_013389865.1). Classification (NCBI taxonomy): domain Eukaryota; kingdom Metazoa; phylum Chordata; class Aves; order Cuculiformes; family Coccyzidae; genus Piaya; species Piaya cayana. The sequence continues at coordinate 31,786 of WAAB01009321.1, forward strand.
GGATCAGGGAGTGCAGGTATAAGGCAATGTAGAAGGTTTAATGCTAAAGGAGGGGAGATTGAGAAGAGATCTTAGGAAGGAACGTTTTCCTGTGAGGGTGGGGAGGCCCTGGCCCAGGGTGCCCAGAGCAGGGGTGGCTGCCCCATCCCTGGAGGGGTTCAAGGCCAGGCTGGATGGGGCTTGGAGACCCTGATCCAGCGGGTAGTGTCATAGCTGCTCGGTCCACTTGCTCTTCTCCATGCCTGCCTGCTCCGAAGGATTTGCAAGGAACTGTCCTTTCCGTGTGTGAGCCAGCCCTCTCACCGGCAGCTTTCCAATGCAAGAAGAGCTGCTTATCCCCTACACAAATGGTGGTTTGCTTCCAGGAGGACTTGTTCCATGCTGGGACAGGAGGAAGGAATTTATTTTTACAAAATCAGGGCATTCTTTGAGGCAGTCTGTGTAATTTTAGTTACTGTCAGAGGTACTTCACACCCGTTTTTATTTTATTAGGTTGGCATGGTTTTTAGTGTCTTAAGGGCTTTGTGAGCAAAGCCCACAATGTCTGGAGAGAAGCAGTGCGTTTGGATTCTGAGTGCAATCCTAGGACGACTGCTAATCTGAATGAGATAAAAAAATCTTGATGGGGTTTAAAACTTATTTTAATTAAGGTTTTTCCTTTCATCTCACCAAAGCTCTGAATTAGCTCCCTCATTCTCCCACAAATATGAACGGTCCCTGTGGTGTACAGACACACTCATGCACATGGAGCTTCAGCAGAGGGGCCAAAACCTGATTCTGAAACACACGTGTGCCCGAAATGCTGGAGGAGTTAAAGCAGGGTTTGCGCAAAGTGGAAAAAGGCCAGACTAACCAGCTGCCGCTGTGATGAGCTGAAGGATGCCAAAATTCCCCAGGGAAGTCTTGTGCTCTCCAGCTTTCCTGGTCTAAGAGCATGGGACCGGGGTAGCTGTTGTTACCCGCCTGTGGAGGAGCAGATTGGAGACAGCAGTTTCATAGAATCATGGAATGGTTTGGATTGGAATTGAACTTGAAGCCCATCCAGTCCCACCCCCTGCCATGGGCAGGGACACCTCCCACTGGATCAGGGGCTCCAAGCCCCATCCAACCTGACCTTGAACTCCTCCAGGGATGGGGCAGTCCCCACTGCTCTGGGCAACCTGGGCCAGGGCCTCCCCACCCTCACAGCAAAACATTTCTCCCTAAGATCGCGCAATCTCCCCTCTTGCAGCCTGGAACTGTTCCTCCCTTGTCCTGTCTCACTCCCCAGCTTTCCTGCAGCCCCTTTCCATCCTGGAAGCTGCTCTAAGGCGTCCCTGCAGCCGTCTCTTCTCCAGGTTGAACAACCCCAACTCTCCCTCATATGGGAGGTTCTCCAGCCCCCTCAGATCATCTCCGTGGCCTCCTCTGGACTCTCTCCAACAACTCCATGTCCTTCCTCTACTGTCTTGTCTGTACACTTGTGCCTTTGTTTGATCTCAGATGGTTTTGCTCCATGCACTTTGCCCCTGAAGAGGTGTGGGAGAGGGTGCTTGCTTGGAGCCATTTACAGCTGGCACTTTGACCTGGATCTCCCTGTCTGGGAGATGGTGCTGGGAGCTGCTCTTGTCTTGGATCTACTAGGCATTCCTGGTGAGGTTCTGCTAAAGCTGGCATCTTCCCGCACAATGTTTTGGCCTTGATGAATTAATGTTTTTCAGCACAAGTGTTTTCAACAGGATTTTTTCTGATCGCTCTAGTCTGCAGCTCTCCTTGCAGTGCAAGGTTTTCACTGGGGCATCATTCTTTAAATACTGATGAGGAGCCTCTACTAGAAAGGCACCTGGGGGTGCTGCCGGGCAGTGGCAGATGCAGCGATGCCTCCAGGCTCAGGCTGAGCATTCCCATCCTACAGGAGCCCAAGAGCCGCTTTGGAGAGTGCTGCTCGTTGGGGTGACCCACTCGCTGCAGAGTTTGGCCCCGGCACAGTGCCAGACAGAAGCAAAGCTGAGAAATAATCAGGACTCAAAGGAGCCACCTGCACACCACGGGGAGCTGCTCACCGGGTGGTATGCGAGCTGTGCCAGCACTCATCGCTGTGTTCTGCAGCCTCGCTTCCCAGTGGCGCAGGAGAGGGTCGCTCCTTCCCTGGGCTCGCTGTGCCCTTGTTAGGGATTTTGAGAGGGATGCGAAGCAAGATCATGGCCAGATGGATGTGCCAGGCTTCGGCTTCAGCTGAGAGAGAACCAGGGAGGAGATGCTGGGAGAGACAGGGCTGGGCTGGAGCATCCTGGGGGCTGCTGATGCTGCGGCAGAGGAGAGGGGACAGCCCTGCTGAGCCAAGCCTATCCCTCTAAAATTCCCTTTTGGAGCAGGGAGCGCTCCTTTGGCTGTGCACAGCCAAGGGCTGCACTGCCCACAAATAACCAGGGAGGAAAATTAGGTCTTTTTAAGAGTGTTTTTCTCCTCTGCTGGCTGGTAAGAATGGCCCCGGCGAGCAGGAGGGTGGGTGGGAGGCAGGGGGATGGCGTGATTTGCAGATGCTGTGTCACATGCACACACACTGGCTGCGCTCCGATGTGTTTTCCCTGACTCGGAGGCTGGCAGCTCGTGGTTTGTACTTCAGAGGGCAGATAGTATTTATCTTGGAGGAAAAGCACAAGTGTGAGGTGTGCGTGGACCCATGTGCTTGCACGTGGTTGCTTATTTTGGTGTCTAAGGCAGACAGTAAGTCACAGCCCACAGCCCCAAGGCACAGATGCCAGTGAACGTCGGAAAGATCTAACTTAAGGTATCCAATATTTGGTCCCATAAGCCTTGGTCTCTTTTAAACAACTGGCAGAGGAAATTCATTCGCTTGCCATTCTTCTGAGGGTGTAGCAAGGGATTTGGATTTGTCCCTGCCCTCTCCGCCGTGTGCCAGCTGAAGGGAAGGGGAAGCTGCTCTCCAAAGCACAAGCAGAGCGCTGGGAAAGGCAAGCTGGGCCAAAAAAGGAAGATTTTTATAGCAGACAAATGTTACCTATAGCTATTTATACATCCTCCTCAAAGGCTATTTATACCCTCTCCATGCTTTTGTGCTGCTAACTGGAGAATATTCTGATCTTTGGCGGTTTTAGCGCTGTGGGAATGCTCTCCAGCTGTTGTCCAAATGCAGGACTGTACATTTCAGACATTCCTGAGAGAAGAGGACAGTTCATGGACTGCAACCTTTGTGTTGCTTTCCACGTGTGGGAGTGTAAAACAAGAAGCTGCTGTTGGATCATGTTATTTTTCATGTACGCTGGATCAGGGGCTCCAAGTCCCATCCAACCTGGCCTTGAACACCTCCAGGAATGGAGCAGCCACCACTGCTCTGGGCAACCTGGACCAGGCACCCTTACAGGAAAACATTACTTTCCGAGATTTCTATCTCCCCTCTTTCAGCTTAAGGAGACGATGGTGTTTGCAATGTGAGTTCCCTTTGCTGCTCTCACCCTAACAAGGTTGCGTTTGGGTGGCATCTCTGCCTGGGGTGGTGGTTGCACCCAGACTGACACGGTGCTGCCAGACTCCAGCTTTGTAACGTGCCAGACAGAGGGCTCTTCATCTCTGCCACGGAGCTGGAGGAGATACTGTTTCATTTCAATCTATCCCACTCCCATCACAGCAGTGTCACAGCTCTGAACGCCAGATGTGCATCTCAACCACCAGTTGTTGCAGTGAAGGGGAGAAGGGGACAAATATGCCTGATAATAATAGTATTAACAAGGCAGTCAGTTCCTATAGCTGGAGGAGTTTGTTACACTGAGGGTCAGGAGCTTTCTCACCGTTTCCCGTGTTGTGCAGTGAATCCGGAGCAGCATGAGGTTATTTTCCCATTTGCAGGAGTCCTGGACCCAGCCCCTCTGCTGGAGATCTCATCTTTGCTTGCTGCACCATTGACCCAGCCTGCTGTTGCAAATTCTATATTCCCCTTAAATACGGCCTTGTGCTTACAAAACAAACAATTTTTAAGTGTTTCTGAGGCTGAAAGCAGCAGAACCAGGGGCTTTTGTCATCAGGGATGCCGTCATTATCGATCACTCTGGGAATAAAGTATGGATCGAGGGGAACGTGCTGCCCAACAGAGGGTTGGAGAGCAATTTGCTGAAAGTAAAGGGAAAAAGGGAAAGGATTGCAGCTTCCCGTGCTCTGGATGAAGCAGGGTGGGCTCCTCTGAGGTCGGATGGTGGCACAGAGCTCCTGGGACTGCATTGGGAAGCTGTGAGTGTGGTTTGCACCCTGAAGTCTCGTGTTGAGTCTGTACTGGACACCACCAGTGTGACAGGTTTGTTGGCGGCGTGACACGGATATTTGCTTATGGCTGATAAACAACAATAATTGCATTGTCTTCCAAAGCCCGTTGTGTCCCATTAAAATATCAGCATCGCATGTGGGACTGGGTTTGTTTTTAGAAATGCTGAAGTAATGGCTTTTTGCGTGAGGCTTTTCCCGGGAGGAGTCTCAAGGAGCACAGAGTGTTTGTTGGCGTGGTCTCTAGCGTCTGATTTCTGCCTTCCTGCAGTCATGGTCTCTTCTTTCGCTGCCCTTGATTTGAAAGATGCTTTAATGGTCCTGCGCCAGCCATGATGGGCTTTGCTGCCTCTGCTCACAGTGCAGAGGACAAGGTGCCTCTAGGTGCTCCAGCGTGTCTTCAGTGCTGCTGTGGTGGCGTGGACGGGACAGCTTGGATGCTGCTTTGAGAACAGGATGAACTCGGACGGTAACTCCTGCTCTGCGTTTTGCTTGGGCCAGTCCCCCTCCTGCAGTTTAGCTGCTGAGAACTGAACCACCGATGCTGCACAATCCCAGCTGAGACCAAGAGCTTTTCCTTTCCAGAGCTGAACTCTTCCAAAGTTGCCCGCAAGTTTTCTGTGCCTGGGGGTCTTTCTGTGCCTGGGGCTTGCTCCACGTCCCCATTGAGGCAGAGCCATCAGATGCTGTGGCAGGGGGACATTCACGTGCGGGTGCAATGTTTGTAAACCCCTTGCATTCTAGTTTCCCTTGCTGTTGCCGTAGTCCTTTCTGCAACAACGGCGATGAGGAGGCAACTGCCTTATCATTATCTTTTGCAGAAAGAGCCTTCCGACTCCTCCTGAACCCGCAAATCGATTTCTCACCCCCCAGCCATCTGAGGTGTAAATGAGACGGGCGAGGGGCTTTGCATGAATCCCATCTCCCTGCCGGTGGCCCACGGGCTGCTGCTTTCATTCTGCATTTGTCTTCCAGAGCCCGAGTTAGGTTTTTTGGTTTGTTTTTTTTTTTAATCCTCATGAAATCTGTTGCTAATTATCGCTGCCACCAAGCCGGTGCTGGGTTTTGCATTGGGAGGTGCTGCCACTGTGCAGCAAGAGGGGCAGGGACCCCCAAATTTCAAACAATCATGATTTACCGCACAGCTTGGGCAAAGTGCATTTGTTGCCTTGGTAACAAATAGCAGCAGTGAACAACTAAATGAAATTTATGGAATCGACTTCAATAAATCTTGATGATAAATGTGCAAAACCGTGCCCGATGCGTTGGAGATGTGCGCGATGCAGATGTGCGGGATGGCAGGGAGTTATGTAACTGCTCCGGGTGGGATTTTGGTCTGCCACCGTCCTGTTCCCGTAATAGGAGCTTTTGTGTTGTTTCTGAGGAAGCTGCCTGTTTCTTTTCATAGATACAGCATTTAATTTTAATTTCCAGGGTATCTTTTACTTTAATTGGCACGCTGGATGATTGCAGTGTGGTGTTTTGTCTTCTGCAAATCCTGATCCATAACTAACTCAGGATAAAAATAAAATGAACCGTGATGATCTAAGGGAGCAAAACAGTGCCATGTCCCCCAGCTCCAGCACGGGTGCAGAATCTCACAAATGACTTAAAGCATTTTTGTGGGACATCTGGAGGGGGTCCAGAGAAGGGCCATTGATATGATCAGCAGAGCAGGAAACCCACCATACAAAGTAAGGTGGAGAGACTGGGTTTGCACAGCCTTGAGAGGAGAAGGATTAGGGTACTCCTTATTACCATGTAGCAGTAGCTTGGTGTCTGCCAAGAGGATGGAGACTCTCTTTTTACAAGGAGTCACATGGAAAAGACAAGGAGTAATGGGGATAAATTGCTCCTGGGGAGATTCCAGAAGCAAATTTTTCACCAGGAGAAGAGTGAAATGTTGCAATAATCTCCCCAGCTTAGCAGTGGATTCTTCTACACTGGACTCTTCAAAGGCTCAGTTTGCCAGGGTGCTGGGCCATCTCATTTAAACTGTAGATCACCTAAAAGGTTGGACCAGGTGATCCCTGAAGTGCCTTCCAACCTGGCATTCTATGACGTCCCCGGTTCCTTCTGCGAGGCTGTGTGTGACAGGGTGAGGGTGGATGAGTGGGTGGATTTCTTCTCATGCGGGAAGGTGTCTGTTCACCTGTACGTAGGGACAGGGTGGGGTTTTTGTCACACAACAAGTGCTATTTTCTAGAATTGCTGGGTTTTGTTTCTGACCTGACCTGTGGATCAATGAGGGACTGTCAGTGAACTTGCCTGGAGACCTGGTTGTAAACCTTGGACATGGCCCTTAATCCAATCTGATGTTTTTCCATTAGTTCCCTCACCTGTTCTCCTCAAAGAGTCTTATTGTCACAGTTTTCTGCTGGGTCGGGAAGCATGGGGAACCTTCTTTCCTTCCTTTCTCAGGGCATTTGCTTTGGCCGTGTCACACAGGTGGCAGCCAGTGGGGTTTTGCGTGAGGTTTTCCTCCCCCTGCCTACAGCTGCCCCTGTGGCTGGAACCCAGCCCCAAGGCCACAGTGATGGGCAAGGGCATGGACATTGTCATCATTAGGAAAAGGCCTCCTCGTACCTAAAGCCAGTTTGTCTGCAGAGCTGTCGTTTTCCCACAGTGCCTGATCGGTGCTTTGATTTTGATAAATGTTGGAGGTCTACCAGATGGACTAGTCGCATCCTGACCCTTGTCTTCTTTTTCCTTCTTCTCTAACCCTTGGCTTCTTGGCTTACTCCTGGATTTTTGGCAAGTGAAAGTAGGCAAATCATAGAATAGTTTGGGTTGGAAGGGACCTTAAAGATCATCTAGTTCCAACCTCCCCTTCTAATCCCACTGGATCAGGCTGCCCAAGGCCCATCCAGCCTGGCATTGAACACCTCCAGGAATGGGGCAGCCACAGCTTCCCTGGGCAGCCTGGGTCAGGGTCTCACCACAGTCATTGTGAAGAAATTCCTCCTTATGGCCAGTGTAAATCTGCCCTTCTCCAGTTTATCCCCATTGCCCTCATTCTGTCACTCCAAGCCTTTGTAAACAGTCCCTCCCCAGCTTTCTTGTAGTCTCTTTCAGGTACTGGAAGGTCACTCTAAGGTCTCATTGGAGCCTTCTCTTCTTCATTTGAACAAGCCCAACTCTCTCAGCTTGTCCTTGTATGGGAGGTGCTCCAGCCCTTGGATCATCCTTGTAGACTCTGGTCCCATTCCAACAGCTCCATCTCCTTCTTGCGTTGAGGATTCCAGAACTGGGCACAATACTCCAGATGAGGTCTCACAAGAGAGGAACAGAGGGGCAGAATCCCCTCCCTGGCCCTGCTGGCCGTGCTGCTTTTGATGCAGCCCAGGACACGGTTGGTTTCTGGACAGCGAGAGCACATTCCCGGCTCATGCCGAGTTTCTCATCAAGCAGCACCCCCAGCACATCCCAGGTCTGTGCTGGCACCAGAGTTTGCTAAGTGGCTCCGCAGAACCCAGAGTATACACAGAGCTCATCACAATAAAGTTTGATTTATTGTCTGTGGAGCATCCTTATTGCCTTTGCTGGGATCAAAATCTGAGTTTCCCTTAGACTGAGGCGTGGCAAACTGTGAACTTGCAGGGTTTCCTCCAGAATCCCATGCATGCACGACAGTTCCTGATCTGCGCTCCGATGTTTACAGAGCACTGGAGCTGCTCCCATTACCGTACAACAGTGTAAGACAGACTGAACTCCATTAGAGGCTAAATTTAGTGACTCGCTAACTTCTTTTTGATATGTTTTTATAATTTCATTGCATTATGACACTTGGTTTTAAATTTGCATGAGTAAATGAGCTTCTCACTAAGTCAGGTAAAAAAGATTTTTCACTTAACTACCATGCAGTAAGACATTAGAAAGTGTAGGGAGCAGAAAGCGAGGTACCTGTGACAGTTTTCGTTTACCTTTTTTTTCAACATTGCTGACTGAACATTTCTATCTGTTAGTGATACAATAAAGCTGTCTGTACTGCTTCAACAGGGAAAATAATTTCACATTATGAAGACATTTTGTATGTATTTGTTTAGTATGTTGGGGGAGCCATATTTTTGGAAAACACAAATTGACATTTAATTACATTCGCAGTCTAAATTGTGAGATGCAGTGAGTGAGAACTAGTCTTTTACCATTCACCTCAGTATAGCAAAGTCCATGGACGGGATTAACACCAGAGAACATGCGTAACTGCTATTTCTGCAACTGGTTTGATAAGAAGGATGTGGCCAGTTATCAGAGAAACTCCAGCGGTTGATTGAAGATCAGGCTGTGCGCCTCCGTCCTTGATGTCACAGAGCGTTTTGCAGCTTCTGTTTCACTAACAAGGTTTTAGGGTCTTGTTTTTAAAACGTATCTGCACTTTTATTCAGGATAACACTGACACCCAAGCAATTTTGAGCTATGCACTCTAAAGGTATTTTTCATCCATTTGTTTCCAATGGGTGATGAGCAGTGAGGAGATGGCACTGATACTTGGTTGGTCCTGACCTGGGGCTGACGAGCTCACACAGAGGCGAAGGTCCCTCTGTTCATTACCCGGCTGGAGCGACCCCCATCCAGGGACAGGCTGAGAGAGTTGGGATTGTTCAGCCTGGAGAAGAGAAGGCAGGGGGTGGAACTGGATGATCTTTAAGGTCCCTTCCAACCTAAACTATTCTATGATTCTATGATTTTGGCTTTCCTCATCTCCCTTAACGTCACTGGTTTTAATCTGTTTGTGTTACAGATTTTTTTCTTTTTTTTTATTATTATTCATTAATAGTGACAGATGATTTTAATTAAAAAGAAAAGACAAAATCCCGAGTAAAACAAAAAGCGAATATTCTAATTTGGCATGACATTATGAGGCAGGATGGCTCCTGGCATGCCAGGTATGGAAAAGGTCATCTTCCACGGTTACAGCCTTCTGCAATGGTGGAATTAAGTTCAAACTCAGGCTGGTTTTGAAGTCTTAAGTCTCTCTGGGGATTCCTTTCATAACATCTTCGAACTGGATAACACTACAGTAAATGAAATACACTGCACTGGATTAAAGGGTTATTTCCCCTGTGTGTCAGGCTGACACAGAATCCCAACTCTCCGGTTGCCTCAAGTTGTCTCTATCTGCTGATGCCTCTCTGCTCTACAGAACAGCTCCCCAAGTTTTCGCATGGAGGTTTCGCGATTATTTATTCGGCTTCACTGCGTGGGGAATATGGAATGATTTTATGCAGCAAGGAACCAAAATAAAGCAGCTAAACAGGAAGAAATCTAATGGGCTTAAAAATGTGAAGGAGGCGATGCAGGAAGGAGCGGAGCTGCCTCCTCAGGTCTGTAATTTATACCCAAATACAAAACACGGTTCTCTGCTTTGCCACTCGTGTTCAGCCGCACGGAGCCTGCAGGAACGCCAGGCTGCGAGGGATGTTACTGTGCTCTTAGCTGATGGTACCAACAGTTAAAATTTGTTAAGGATCATTTGCAGTGTGTTTTGTTGTAGAACAAATGTTCATTTTGGCTTTAAACTCCGTGTCTGCTGTAGCTCGTGTGGATCACGTGTAGCACTGGGTAACCAAACCACTGCCACCTGCCCCATACCAGGGACCACTGGGACTGGGCTCAGAGCATGTCCCTCTGGCTTCGTGCAGGGGAAAAGAGGCCTGGATGTAAATGTGGAAGCCTGGGCTCCTCCAGCTCCACCGTGGCGTGCCACAGCTGGCCACCCTGCTCTGGGAGGGAGCTGGGTCAGTCCTGGGGAAGGCACCATCTCTGAGCTCAGGACGGCAAACTCCAGCAGGCATAGAATCATGGAATGGTTTNTGGCAAACTCCAGCAGGCTTAGAATCCACTTAGAATCGTGGAATGGTTTGGGTTAGAACGACCTTAAAGCTCACCTAGTTCCACTCCATGCCAGACAGGGACACCTCCCACTGGATCAGGGGCTCCAAGCCCCATCCAACCTGACCTTGAACACCTCCAGGGATGGAACAGCCACCACTGCTCTGGGCAACCTGGGCCAGGGCCTCCCCACCCTCACAGCAAAACATTTCTCCCTAAGATCTCATCTCGATCTCCCCTCTTTCAGCTGAAAACTGTTTCTCCTCATCCTCTCCCTACACTTCTGGTCAGGAGCCCCTCCCCAGCTTTCCTGCAGCCCCTTTCAGTCCTGGAAGCTGCTCTAAGGTCTCCCCACAGCCTTCTCCTCTCCAGTCTGAACAACCCCAACTCTCTCAGCCTGTCCTCATACAGGAGGTTCTCCAGCCCTTGGATCATCTCCGTGCCCTCCTCTGGACTCACTCCATCAGCTCTGTGTCCTGCCTGAGCTGAGGACTCCAGAACTGGACACAGGGCTCCAGGTTTGATTTCACCAGTGCCAAGAGGCAGAATCCCCTCCCTTGGCTGCTGGTCCCACTGCTTTGGATGCAGCCCAGCACCCGGCTGGCTTTCTGGGCTGCAAGTGCACGTTGAGGCGTGCCTTGAACCCTCTTAGAAATGGCAGGAGTTGTCTTGGTTCATATTTTCCCCCACTGAAACTCATTTTAAAGCCCACTCTGCAGTTATTGGGATTCTGTGAAATGCTCACTGTGTGATAACTGTTCTGACAATGAGAATGAAGTAACCTATTTCTTCTACCTCTTCCTCCAATTTCGTTTTGTCTGAGGCAATCCAAGGCTGGCTGGATCCTATGGAAAATTAGAGTTGTCTTGCAGAGTTTACCTGTAGTATAAAATATATCCTCCTTAGTTTTGATACATTTGCATTTGGTAAAACTAGGGCTCTGCTCTGTGTTTTGGTGCATACCTCTGTTTTCTGTTCTCTGTGTTGAATCTGTCTTCTGCCCCTATGGCTCAGCATCAAAGCAGAATCACAGACACATGGAATGGTTTGGGTTGGAAGGGACCTTAAAACTCATCCAGTTCCCACCTGGACATGGGAGGAACACCTTCCACTGGATCAGGTTGTTCAAAGTTTTATCTAACCAGGCCTTGAACACCTCCGTGGTGTTCACATCCTCCTCCATGGTGTTTTTTTCTGGCTGTACTTACAGATACCACTGGAAAAAACACCAAAACCCACTGCTCCTCCCAGACAGCCCCCAAGTCCCTCTCCTGGCAGCTCGTGGTGTTGGAGGGGGTTGCTCATGAGGGTGGGGAGAGGCTGAGTATCCACTTGCTTCGCTGGGCTAATGAAAAGCTGAAAACGTGGTTTGTCTCCATCAGCTTTGGTGATCAGGTGCAGTTTGGTCAGGACCTGTGTGCTGACCCTGGTCTTTGTGGAACTCGTTCAGTAGGTGCTGTGGGTGCTGGCCGGGGCTTCTGCTGGCGTGCTTCTCCTGGGGGTGTCTCTACAGACACCAGGTTCCTCTGTTTCCAAGTGTTGTTCACATATAAACGCCCACACGCATTAAAAACATGTGGGAAATGATAGTTTCAGGTTTCTGCTGTCCATGAGTAATTCAAATCAACAGCATTTTTAGATTTACCTTACAGAACCATCTGGGAGGAGAAGCAAGGGCAGGGAGTTTGCACGTGCTGCATTCCTGGATTGGTTGGAAGCATCCACACACTCCGCTCTGCAGCCGTTGAGATGGTCTGTGTTTTATCCAGGTGGTCTGAAATCTCTCTGGAAAACCTAGGACATCTTGAAAATACGCTCAGAGCTTTAGCACTTCCTCCAGATTATTTCTTTAAGTATTTAAAAATATATTTTATAGCCCTAAAATAAGCGTTAACGAGTCTGCCTTGCTTACAGTGAACAATAGTATCTCTATTTAAATGCAGCAGCCCTACAGGGTGCTCCACAGCAGAGGAGCTGGGCAAAGAGACCTGGACTTTTCTTTTGGACTTGATCCTTGATGTCTTGAGCAGTCTTAGTCTCTTGTGATTTACATTCCCCACTCTGTAATGAGCAGTGAAAAGCTTCCTTCCTTTGTTAAAACCCTAGGATTTATCAAAGGACATTGGGCAAGCATTAAATACGAAGCAGGTCATAAACTGTTTTATTTATATTACCTTTATACCTCTTTGATTTTAGCATATATTTATATATACGACTTGAGGTGACCTTTGTGCTTTCCCAACCACATAAGGACAGTCCTTGGCTCAGGTTTTCTTTTTTTTCCCCACAGATAGGTGTGACACCATCACAGTAATTCTGTAAATGTGCTATTCTGGGGGTAGGTTCAGTGTTGGGGCTGGGGTTCGGAGCGCTGGAGATGCCAAGTTGCTTCCAAGAGGTGGAAAAGTTGTCATGAGGACAATGGTAGCGTGGAATTCTGTTCTTCTCGTCCTTGTCCTTGTTTCCATTTCTTCCAATGTAATGGTGCTTTCAGGTTCTTGCCCTGCTGTGTGAAGTGGGGAGGCAACTCAAGGCACTTCATCCGCAGAGCCCGCACGAGAGCCAGGGGAGCGGTGTGGGAGGAAATGGGGTGGCAGGAATTCAACCTTGGCATCACGTCAAAGGCACCGAGCCCTTCTCCGAGCGACTGCACACCCTACGACTGTGGGAAGCCAAATGCTTTGTTTGTGTGTTTACAGAGAAGTGGGGATCTGCGTAGGGGAAAACCACTTAGCGGGAATCCTGCTCTTAAAGCAGGTGATGGGAAATGAATCTGGTTTTGCGGGGGGGTACTTGCTGGTACGGTGACCGTATTATTAATTCCTTCCTGTGCCAGGAGTCCTTTCAGTGTTCCAGGGTCTGGGTGAATTGTGTTTCCCAGAACTCTCGGCTCCTCCCTTGTTTTCTCCGAAGCAATCGAGCTTCTGTAGTATTTTGGGAAGCAGAGGAGGGTTTGTCAGGTGCTATAGCTGCGGGCTTGCAGCCCGTGCTCAGGCCCCTTCCTGGTGCTCTGCGTGGTCTCACCCCGTGTCAGCGCTCGTGGTGTCCTGCCCGAGCCCCATGGCTGCTCTACCAGGGCTGGTTCTTACTCTGGATTGTTCAGATTGTTCTGGTTCTGTTGTTCTGGTTTTCCTTCCATGTTAGAAATCGCTCTTTTTTTCCCCCTCTCTGCCGTATCATTGATGGCTGCATTATCCTTGACAGTTGTAATGTTTGTGTGTGCATAAAACCAGCAGGAAGCATTTCTGTAGGTGTCACTAATTTAATTTAATTTAATCTGATGCGGATGTATGGAGGGGACTGCGCGGCACTAAAGTGCTTCTCTTTATTTTACAGTCTCCATCGTCATCAAATCCAACTCCTTTCATTCTCCTCTTCCATTCACCTACCCAAAGACCAACTCTGGAAATAGTAACCAAAAGAGAAGCCCACGTCGTACACAAAGCAGGGAAAGATTGAAATAATTGAAGGGTAAGTAATCTTTTTTGCCCTTATTTTGCCTTTAAGAGGAGGCCGAGGGGAGACCTCATTGCTCTCTGCAACTACCTGAAAGGAGATTGTGGAGAGGAGGGAGCTGGGCTCTTCTCCCAAGTGACAGGGGACAGGACAAGAGGGAATGGCCTCAAGCTCCACCAGGGGAGGTTTAGGCTGAATATTAGGAAAAAATATTTCACAGAAAGGGTCATTGGGCACTAGCAGAGGCTTCCCAGGGAGGGGGTTGATTCACCTTCCCTGGAGGTGTTTAAGGGACGGATGGATGAGGTGCTGAGGGACATGGGTTAGTGTTTGATAGGAATGGTTGGACTCAATGATCCGGTGGGTCTCTTCGAAGCTGGTCATTCTATGGTTATTCTAACTCACAGCTCCATAGGTAAAGCCAGAGTAGTTAGTACAAGGCTTATAAAGGAACTGTTAAGTGGGTACCGAGCTGCTTTATGTGCAAAGTGGACAAAATGACTGAAATGGTGTTTTGGTGATGCAAAAAAATGACAGCAGCACCTTCTGCAGGTGACAGAGTGCCCAGAAGGACAGCGTGCTCTGAGTTGGAAATGTTAGTCCTGTTCTTCCTTGCCCCAGTCTGGTCTGTGCTCGTCCCCTTTTGATGGTGGTTGTTCTTCATGGGTTTGTGGCCGTGGGCTTCTTGTGGTTTTGCCTGCCATCTAGGAGGTTTCCAGTTGCAAAGGAGCTTGGAGATTGGCATCTGCTGCTATTGAACAGCTCTTTAATCCTTTCCTTCTCTTTTTTGCCCCCTGAGAACATTCCTCAGTGTGCTGTGGTTGATCTTTGAGTGGTGTGGAGTGTTTTTGTTGCTGTTGCTCTCCGCAATCTCCGTGAGCTTTTCCTGTAGAACAACCTGACAGTCTGTGCACCAGGGTTTTCCGAAGGCAAGCGTTGATGGAGGCTGGAGGAGGGACGAACCCAAACGGCAGAGTGAGGAGGGCCTCTCAGTGGAAATGTTTGCCTTAAGGCTTTTCTTTTGCTGCGAGGGTGGCAGTAAGATAGGAGGAGATATAAAATCAGGTTTAGTAAAATTCAGAACCCTGGCTGAAGCATTAGTAATCTCCAAATGTTAGGGAATGCGTTTTCCCACCCGCATCCCAGATCTGTGCCGGCATATATTGCATTTCCACTCATGTTCTTTCCTAGATGGACAGGATATGCATTTGCTTACATTTACGAACTTTGCCTTCAACATCTGGGGTTTCAGGTTTATTGCTGCTTTTTTTTTTCTCCCAGCAATGTTTGTTCATGCAAAATTCATATCTGGGAAGGGCATCTGAAATCCCTGCTTCTGAGTCAAAAAAGGAAAGGATGGAAGTGAAAACAGAGATTGTATCATTTAAGAAATATGATTCATGAATTAATCCTCGTCTGCTGCACCATCTGTGGCATGTGGCTCAATACAGAAATCCTGGGTTTAGATCTCTCGAAAAGCTTTATTTCTCGCTGGCTACCTGAGTTTTCTGCAGCGCTCATGGGGAATCAGCTCTTTTTGGGAAGAGAGGGGTCGGTTTATTCAGAGCTCCAGCCTGTGTCCAAGCTGTGAGTCATCAAGGGGGATGCAGAGCCCCATTTCTTGGGAGGGTGACAGCAATCTGTGTGATGCTGTGAGCCCACAGGCAACTGCTTTCTGCACTCAGAGCGTGGCCGGGTCTTGTGCTGCCGTGGTGGGGATGGCACGAGGGGTGGGCAGTGCTGGGCAGGAGTTGCACGCAGTGATCTGGATTGTTCTGCACAGGAGTGAAAAATGAGTGGCTCTTTCTAAAAGCGCGTATTTTGGCACTTACTGCTCTGGATAAGAAAGGATCAAGGTAGTTGCCATCCTCTGTTTCCTAGTAATGCTTTTATAATTCACTCGTGGATACAGGGAAGGGGGGATTGCCATTCCTTTTCAAACACATTCCTCAGGTTTCTATTCTGTAAGCAATACACCTGGCTTGTTGCTGGAGTCAGACCCAAGATGTGGGAGCCTTTTTCCTCCTTCATGAACAGGATCCCCAAGCAGGACAGGGTTTCAGCATGTGCATCCATCATCAATGCCTTTCCTGGATCAATCCCTTCCCTGGACTGGGGCATCTTGCTGCCTGGGACTGCCCCATCAGTTTTCTCCTCTTGTTTCATGTGGGATGCTGGTAAAAGCTTGGGAGTTGTTATTCTTTGTTCTGGAGGAGGTTCTTGAGGTGCTAGAGGTGGGGAATGGCCGTTGCCACAGCTCTTGGTGGCCTCAGCCTGTGTCACAGTGATGCACCCGCATGGCCACAACCCCATCTCCGCCAGCGTCGCTGATGTACTGTGAGTACAGCTCCGGTGAGCTCTAGGCACTAATAATGCTGATAGATGGAGGTGATCCCGGAACTCAGTACAGGCAGTGAAATATTGCGGGTTTATTGCCTTTCCATTCATTTTGTTTTCACGCCTTTCTGCCTTCCTGACTCATTGCTGCTCGGCCGTTGCTTGCAATTTCTATTTGCTGCGGTAACACCCACCGGACAGGGCGGGAGCATCGCAAAGCACCAGGAGCATCGCAAAGCACCGATGCTGGCAGCTGCTTTGGAGCTTGGTTTTCTTTTCAATTGAGCCTCTGAAGCCAGAATGAGTGAGAGAAAGGAAATCGTTTGCCATACCTTTTGTCAGAAGCATGTGTAAACTATTAAAATGAAGGAAGAGCAAGTGAAATGCCTCTTGCAGTGTGCACGGCGGGTTGGCATGAGGAGTTTGAGACCAGGCCAAGGACCCAAAGTGTCCCACCCCATGTCCAAGGCAGGCTCTGTTCCCAGGGCCTCCAGCTGAGCCTGACTGCGGATGGGATTGGTGACAGGAGATACTCTGCCTGTACCTAGGTGCCTGGCCCATTTTGGCTTTTGACACGGTCCCTAAGGAATGTTTTCCCTTTACCCTCCGTTATCACAAATCCCTGTCTGGGAAACCTTTGGGCCTCTGGGTGCTTCATGATGTGAGAATTGAACTCCACAACCACCGAGTCCCCAGCGCTGCCGTGAAGGGCTGCGTGTTACAGGAACTGATGGCAGCAGTGCTACAGCGAGTGTTTAACCTACACTGGAATTAGGCTGAATTCCATACTTCTGCCTGGAAAATGCAGGAATGCAGACAAGAATTGGCACCGAGCTCTCTGTCAATCTCACACATGCAGACACACAGATAAACCTTGGCTTCTGCAGCTTTTGCTCTGGGTCCTTGTAACCTTTACAACATTTTGCATATTCCTGAATTGCTTCAGTCATTTTTTAAATTTTTTTTTAAATCTGCATTTCTAAGCTTTTTTGCCGTTCTTGGTCCACTTTGTGTTCTGTTCTAGGAAGCAGGGATTGTTTCTGGGGGTTTGTTGTGCAAAACTCCCCCTCTGCTGGGTGGATGCTCCTTCCTGCACCTGCTGGCACTGGCCACTGCATTGCAATCACATTGCTGCAGGGGCTTACAGACTTTGCACCTTAGCAATGTGGTAGAATCATAGAGTCATTGAGGCTGGAAGAGGGCTTTAAGCTCATCCAGACCAACACCATCATGCCTACTAAACCATGTCCTGAAGTGTCACAGTCACAAGTTTTTTTTTAACCACTTCAGGAATGGAGACTCCACTACTGCCCTGGGCAGCCTCTGTCAGGGCTTCACCACTCTGTCAGAAAAGATACTTTCCCTGATACCCAATCTAAATCTCCCCTGGCACAACTTGAGGCCATTTCCTCTCATCCTGTTGCTTGTTACTTGGGAAGAGAGACCAGTGCCCACCTCAGTACAACCTCCTTTCAGGTAGTTGTAGAGAGTGATGAGGCCTCCTCTCAGCCTCTTCTCCAGGCTAAACAACCCTAGGTCCCTCAGTCGCTCCCAGAACCCATGGGCTCCAGACCCTTCCCCAGCTCCGTTCCCTTCTCCAGACTTGTTCCAGCCCCTCAGCATCTTTCTTGTGGTGAATCCAAGATTCAAGTTGCAGCCCCACCAGTGCTTAGCACAGGAGGACAATCCCTCCCCTGCTACTGCTGGCCACACCATGGCTGATCCAAGGATGCTGCTGGCTCATGTGCAGGTGTTGTTGACCAGCATCCCCAGGTTCTTTTCCTCTGGGCAGCTTCCCAGCTGCTCTTCCCCAGGTCTGGAGTGTTGCATGGGGTTGTTGTGGCCCAAGGACAGGACTCAGCATTCGACTTTGTTGAATCTCACACAATTGGCCTGCACTTGGTTATGCAGCCAGGGTAGCATTTTGCAAAAAAAAGCTTTCAAACGCCACAGAAGCTCTGCTGGTAAAAAAAAAAACACAAGCAGTAAAACAAACAATTTCTAACAGAAATGGGAAAAGAGAAGCAGTCCAAGCATGGTGAGAAGCATATTCCATTAGCCATGGCTTTTACTTTTTATTTTAAGATTTGATTAAAATTCAGAAGCTTTTATTTAAAGAAAAAAGTGATGTTGATGCTCAGTGTGGGCCCTTATTGCCAATGTGCTTGAGGGGCTGGAGTGGATCCCCCTGGCTTGTCCTTCCACAGGGTCCCTGCAACCAGTGAGGGTCCCTGTGTGCTACCGGCTGCAGCTGGGAGGGGATGATGCTCAGCGACAGCCAATGATGTGATGGAGAGGGATGTGGGGTGCTGGTTGAGGAGAAGCTCAACATGAGCCGGTGATGTGCGCTTGCAGTTTAGAAGGCCAACCGTGTCCTGGCTACAGTGAAGGAAGTGTGACCAGCAGGACAAGGGAGAGGATTCTGCCTCCTTTGTTCCTCTCCTGTGAGACCTCATCTGGAGGATTGTGTCCAGTTCTGCAATCCTCAACATGAGAAGGAGACAAAGCTGTTGGAACAGATCCAGAGGAAGCTACAAGGATGATGAGAGGGCTGGAGCACCTCCCATACAAGGACAGGCTGAGAGAGTTGTGGTTGTTCAGCCTGGAGGAGAGAATGCTCCGAGGACACCTTCTAGCGACCTTCCAGTACGTGAAGGGCCTACAAGAAAGCTGGGAAGGGACTGTTTACAAGAGCCTGTAGCAAAAGAATGAGGGAGAGTGTCCTTAAATTGGACAAAGGAAGATTTAGACTAGACATAATGAAGAATTTCTTGACTGTGAGAGTGTTGAGGCCCGGGCCTTGGTTGCCTAGAGCAGTGGCGGCTGCCCCATCCTTGGAGGTGTTCAAGGCCAGGCTGGATGGACCTTGGGAAGCCTAATCCAGTGGGAGGTGTCCTTGCCCATGGCAGGGGGGTTGGAACTGGATGGGCTTTAAGGTCCTTCCAACCCAAAGTATTCTATGATTCTATGACACGTGACAGCATCTGGGTTCTTGTAGGAAGTTGATGAAGGGTTGGGCACCATTGATTCACATCTATTTGTTCAGACCCCAGCAAAACAGCTGTTTGTTTCTCATCAGCAGTTATGCCAAGATGGAACTTGGCTCAGGTCTGTACACACTTTTTGGATGGGGGAAAATTAAACAGTAATAGCTGGAAAAATAATACATGCTATGAGATAATAGATGCCTAAGGGATAAAATTAAACAGTGCTTTACAACGAAGGATGAGGGTTTGGCAATAAATAGTTCGCATTTGACTTTGTTTTTGTTTGTGGGGGGACTGGTGATGTTCTGGAGAAGTTGTCCTGGGATGTATTCTCCAACCAGAGGAAAATAGTGAAGGTGGGTTTTTGTTCGATTCCTCCTGAGAAGGCTGGTGCTGAGGCCGGGGTGCAGCACTGGCTGTGCAGGGGACATGGACTCTGGGGCTTGCCCTGCGCTATGTGACCAGCACAGGCTGGGGTTTAAAAACAAACAGCAAGGTTTACCAAAGTGAGCAAGAACATGGCTTGTTCTCAATGCCACAGCGAGCCCACAAAGCTTGGGAAGGGCAGGTGGCATGTTTGGCTCCCCAGCAAGGTCCAAGCAGGGTTTATTCACCATCTGCACATGCCCTGGTGGTGCCGCCTGGCTGGCTTTGTGCTGCTGCAGGAGCCCCAGTTACACAGTGACGGTGGATTTGTTCCTGCTCTACCAGCCCTCTGCCGTGTGCTTTTCCGTAAGTCCGTGAGCACCTTGCTACAGGGGCTGTTTGGAAATGATGTTTTCTCCATTTCAGGTGGCTCATGCTGCCACCTCTTTGGCCTTGAGGATGGGGATATGTGGAGCTGGGCCAGGGAAATGCCAGGCACCGCTGCAGGCAGGACTCAGGTCCTCTTCACCACGCGGGGAATAAAAGCATAATTCAGAGCTGCCAACCCTCATCTCACCTTCCTGAGGAGGCATCTGGGTGCAGCAGGTCGAGATGCGAGGTCTTTTGTCTAGGCTGGTCCCTGCTATCAGCTCTTAATGTCACAAACCTCAGGAACAGCCTCCCTGCCAGGCAGGAGGATTCCCTGCATGCATCTGGGGCTGGGGAAGCATCCTGAGATGGAAACCCTGCCCTCCCTGTTAGCAGGAGTGGGACTCGGGGTGCTCAGCACCACGGTAGATGAGGCCGAGCTCTCCGGTGCGCTGAAAATGAAATCATGAAGTCGCTGTTGCATTAAGACTCTGTTTTTATTCATGGATTGTAATGTGATTCATTTGCCCTTTTGCTCTCACGTTGAGAAGGCAGTCATCTCATATGCATTGCTGGCTGCGGGCAGAGCTGTGTTTGTTTTTTTTTCCTTTTAATATTGTGTGTGTGAGAAGGAACAGGCATTTCCATCAAGTGTAGAGCAATGACTGAGCTGAGCTGGGTCTGTTTTTCCAGCAGGCTCCAAGGCCAGCCCCGGCCGTGCTCTCAGCCCTGTTTGTGGGAACCTTCAGTTCAGCTCCTTTCTCCCTCTCTGAGCCTCATGGTGATGATCCTTTACCTGTCCCAGGTCTCCTGTGCTGGAGCAGCGCGAGACCTTTGCCAGTGCACACTGAGAGTCCCTGCCCCATGTGCAGGGCCTGGGCTGATGCTGGGACACGTTGCCAAGCTCTGGAGGTGATGGCATCCTTTGGTGTCTCCCTGACACTGAGTCCCCATCAGCCTCTGCAGATGCGGGGTGAAGCTGTTCACTGGGGAACTGCAGGTGCCTCAGCACCCGCAGCCCCGGGGTTATGTGAGACCCCACCTGGAGCCTTGCATCCAGTTCTGGAGTCCTCAGCTCAGGAAGGACATGGAGCTGTTGGAGTGAGTCTGGAGGAGGCCACAGAGATGATCCGAGAGCTGGAGTACAAGGACAGGCTGGGGGTTGGGATTGTTCAGCCTGGAGAGGAGAAGGCTGTGGGGAAACCTTAGAGCAGCTTCCAGTGCTGAAAGGGGATCCAGAAAAGCTGGGGAGGGGCTCGGGATCAGAGAGTGCGGGGATAGGATGGGGGAAGCAGTTTTCAGCTGAAAGAGGGGAGATTGAGATGAGATCTTAGGGAGAAATATTTCCTGTGAGTGTCAGGAGACCCTGGCCCAGGTTCCCCAGAGAAATTGTGGCTGCCCTATCCCTGGACATGTCCAAGGCCAGGTTGGATGCGGCTTGGAGCCCCTGATCCAGTGGGAGGTGTCGTTGAGGTACTTTCTAACCCAAACTATTACATGATTCAATGAACTTGATGAGACATGGTGGGATGTAGGGTGGGACTCTGTTCCACGTGATGAAGTGATTTAAAAATATGTGAGGAAGATTGTGGGTCCTTGCTGCTGTGGTTGCTCTTCGCAGTTAACTGCAGCCAAGAGAAATCATTCCTCCTTGGAGGTGAAAGAAGAAACACACCAAGGCAGGGGAGCACATAGAATACAAAAGAACAGAAAAAATGCTATTTTTTTATATGTTAGCATGGGGAGCATTAATGAAATCTCTAATTCCGAAAGAGTGATAATGGATGAGCCAATTTGAGTTGCTACTTCTTCTTGTGAGACAGGATTGGAGAGGTTCAGCTCCACATGTTGGATCTCTGCCTGCAGAACAAGAAATAGGAAATCCCTCTTCAGCCCCTGCGATCTTTTTAAGCACAAGGCTCTGAACTCTGTCTTGCTGTCAGATTCCAAGCAGGCACAATGTACAGCACAGCAACTGTCTCAAAATCCTCAGGTGACCCTGCATTTCTGATGCTCTGGGGTCATCATATGTATAAAAATCAATGAGGTGTATTTTAGAAGCAAAAGGCAGGAGAAGGAGGGTTAACGCCACGTGCTTCTTTTTGCTTTGCCCTTTTATTTCCCACCCCCTACAAACTGTGGGTACCAAATCCATGTGGGAAAGGACCAGCTGACCAGAGCATCAGGGGCTGAAGTGAGGCAGGGAGAAGGAAGGTCAGCAGAGAGCTTAGTGTGATGATTTCCCCGTGCTTTGTTGATGGGGAAGGTAAGGAGAATGGGGCAGGTGTGGGTAGGGATAAGGAAAAAGGGGTTCCAAAAGAGCCAGGAGCTGTTTGGGAATGGGATTTTTTCTGCCTCTAGCGATTTGGGTAGACAAAAGAGGAAGAGGTGACTCCAGAGAGGGAAGGTAATGATGCCGACCTTCTCCGCTCTTTGTTTTCAACCAAGAAATGCACAAATCGCTGCTGATATTGCTGAGCGGTTTCCTGCTGCTCTGTGGTTTGATTTGGAGCTGCAGCCGTTCTGAGCCTGGTTCCTGATTCCCGGTGCAGTAGCACAAAAACAGCCAGCAAATCCTCGCCGGCAGAATTATCATTGTTCCCTACACGATGCCGACAGGACTGCTTCGCCATCTCTTTCACCTCGCGTCGTGCTTTAGATCCTGGGTGTGCTTGGAATAGATTAATGTCTTTCGGAGAGTTCCAGAAAGGTCACAAACAGAAAGGAGGCTGAAGCAGCAGGAGAGCAGCCAGCTGGGTGCACGGGGTTTCGTTTTACTGCCATAGTAACACCACGAGCCACGCCATGCCCACAGAATGCCAGGTCTTCCGCTCGTTTTGTTAGGAGACAAGCCCTTCAGAAGGTTTTCTTCTTCATGAAGCATTTCTACCAGGCAGGAATAGGGTTTTTGGAGGGGACAGCCCTCGTACCCCAAGCTGTAAGGTGGGTGATTTACAAGGCAGCGTGCAAATACCAAATTGTTCGAGAGAGCTGCTGCTGATTTAGAAGGCAGTTAATGCTATAGATGTGCCAAGTGCCAGTAGAGTGCTTCTACAGATGGAATAACTGGAAATATTGGAGAGGTTCCAAAGGTTTAATCAAATTCAACCAGGGCTTTTTTTTTTGTGTTTTTCTTTTTTTTTTTTTTTTAACTGCAGAATTCTCTAAGGGATGCAAGTTGGAATAGTAGCTTATTCTGTTGTTTTTAGCACCAAGAGATTTTCCTAGATGAACATGAAGCATGTAATTTGAAGCGAACACGTAGGCAGGTACACAAATCGGGGCAGCAGCAGCCACGCTGTGAAAGCCTGTGCTGGTCAGCTTTGCAAGGAGAATTGGCTTTAGGTACCCTGGCAAGAGGTCCCTGGGAGTGGACTGCTGGCTTTTCAGCCATGCAGCACAAAGGGAGTGAGGGGAAGGGTTCATGAAAGTGGTAGCCGCAGGGTTATTGGTTCTACCCCATGGTTCTGCTGGACCTGGGCAAGTTTTGGTGGGATTGAGGGCAGGAGCATCCTCTCTGTGGCTCGCTGTGCAGTGCTGGGGCAGGCGTATGTTTCTGCACACGCGCACACCTTCCTCGAGTCTTGTTGACAGCTTTTCCGAGGCTTCTTGTTTAGCCAAACCATATGTGCTTGGGCATGGAGATAGTGAGATGTGGAAAGAGCATCGCATTATCCTTAGGCTGCAAACACCAGCAGGAGCAATGCAGAGCAAATTCTGTCTGCAAGGGGATCCAGGTCTCTGGAGCTTGTATCACAGGACACGTGCAATGACTGAATGCCATAGGTTTGCTCGTTTTTCAAACCCAGGTTTCAGAAAGCCCTTTCCCTTTATTCTATCCCCAAATTACCTCTCCTTGTCTATTCCTTAAGTATTTATCCAAAGCGGGATGAAGGCCACCGGGGAGAGGGGACATTGTGGTGTGTCTCCTAGCTCAGCTTTGCTGATGAAGAAGTGATATGGGACCAAACTAGGGAAAGTGTTGGAAATTATTCTGTGGGCTTTCCTGGGTCATTGGTACAGAAAAAGAGGCTCCTCTCCCCATTGCTGGCAACAGGGTTTTGGTCTGGGATGAGGTGGCAGGGCCATCGACCCCTGAAAAACGCAGCCTGGAGGGACGGCTATACCAGGAGTGATGCTGTGGCAGCACTGAGGCTTTTATCTTGCTGTGCAGGAGTGTGATGTTTCTTCAACAACATTTTTTTTTCAAATGGCTTGATGGGGTCCCTTAATTGTCATTTATTTATTTTTTGTAAGGGAAGAAGAGTTGCCTGCCTTTCCTGCTGCATTGGGTATTGATCCCTTCTGCTCTTTGCCGCTCTGGAATTGGGGACTGTCTCCCTTCCTGGTGTTGCCGTGCTCTCTGCCTACTTTCTGCACAGACCCCCGTGTCGCTCTGTGCACTGTTTCTCACTGAATAAATTGCTCTCAAGCCATTAGCCTCAGTGCTGGAGACTGCTGCTCCTGCTTTCCTGCACCCACCTCTGCCCGCGATTGATCCAGCCTGCTGTCTGTTTGCTGCAGTCGGGGTTGCCTACTGCCGCTGCGCACAAACGGCTTCAAAACTGAATTGTTTAAAACATTCTATAAACATTCCCTCCCCTTTATGATGCTGTCCATTGCGCCAGCCAGAGTTGAGAGCTTTTACCTGGCTGAAGGGTGGGGGAACATGCTTCATTCCTCATATGAGTTTGGTTTGGAATTGAAGTCATTGCAGAAATTAAAACCTATGTGATTATGAGCCAGCAGTGTGCCCAGGTGTATCAGAAATGGCGTGGCCAGCAGGTGCCGGGAGGTGCTTCTGCCCCTGGACTTGGAACTGGTGAGACCACACCTTGAATCCTGTGTTCAGTTCTGGGCCCCTTGCTACAAGAAGGGTGTTGAGGCTCTGGAGCGAGTCCAGAGAAGAGCAACGAAGCTGGTGAAGGAGCTGGAGAACAAGTCTTAGGAGGAGCAGCTAAGGGAGCTGAGGTTGTTCAGCCTGGAGAGGAGGAAACCTTGTTGCTCTCTACAACTGACCTGAAAGGAGGTTGTGGAGGAGGGAGCTGGGCTCTTCTCCCAAGTGACAGGGGACAGAAGAAGGGGCAATGGCCTCAAGCTCTGCCAGGGGAGGTTTAGGCTGGACATTAGGAAAAAATTTTTCATTGAAGGGGTGATCAGGCACTGGCAGATGCTGCCCAGGGAGGTGATGGAGTCCCCATCCCTGGAGGCATTTAAAAGATGGGTAGACAAGGTGCTCAGGGACATGACTTAGTGGCAGATGGGAATGGTTGGACTCGATCTCGGAGGTCTTTTCCAACCTGGTGATTCTATGGGAATGGGGTCCCTGCAGAAGCTTGTCTATGGATGTGTGTCCTAGATTGTGTATCCTGCTCAAGCCATGCACCAGTGTGTCCCAGCTCCTTACTGGCTTGGCAGAGACAGGATTTGGCTCCATGGGTGCACGGTGCCTGCTGGCAGCTTTGTCTCAAGAGGTGTTAGGATGATTGTTTTCTGTTGATGTGGTTTCGGTCTAACCAGAGGTGTTGAGAGACAGAGCTTGTTGTGGGCTTCCTGGGGGTGTTCCACAGCTGTAACGTCCTGGGGTGCTGGTGGATCTGCAACTGTGTGAGGTTTATGGTACCTAGGATTTGGGAGTGCATCCTTCGGAAGAACACAGGACTTACAGGACAGTGGTGAGTGCAGCTCTCCCCACTCAAAGCTGAGAGAGGTTGGATTCACCTTCGCATTGCGGATGCCAAAGCTGCTGTGGGTACCTGGTGACAGGAGCACGGATGAGCAAACTGCATAGGATCTCTCTTTGTGTCATGCACATTCATAACTGTGTTCTGTGCAGAGGTGCAAAAAAAAGCTACAGGAAGAAGGTTTGGAAATAGGGACTAATTTTGCAGATAGCTTTAAGTATCCCTCCGAGAGAGGTGTTTGTACAAAGGTGGCACTGTGCTTCCAACAACTGGTGATGTTCCTTTGTCCCTCATTCGTCAGCATCCCTCCTGAACTCCTCTTCACTCCAAACACTCGCACTTCAGAGCCCTTCTGAAGCAACATTTTTCTTGAGTGCTGCTATATCAGGATTCATCGATGTCATCATAAGATCATCCACGCCGAACTGAATTTGTAAAGGGGGCAGAGCGACACGCGTGCTCAGTTCCTCCAGACCTGGTATTGCTGAGACTGACTCTGGGCCAGGACTGGGTGAGATTTTACTTTGCGAGGTTGTCCAGCTCAGAACCTCCCTGCTGTGGAGTGGCCTGGTTCACCACGATAATCTGCCTCCAGGAGATACCAAAGACTCAGCTAAGCCACACGAGTGGGTTTGTCCTCAGTCCCCTGAGGAGTCCCCTTAGCCACTTTGCAAATCCTTATGGAAATCTGCCTCAATTCAATCTTCTTTTAGAGTTCCTCCTTCCTGCCCTTGCCCAGTGGTCCTTGGCTTTGGTCCTGCAGTCTCCACCTCTGCACCATCCATAGTGTCTGCTGGGGAATATCCTGGCTGTGTCTTTCCGACACTTCCAATCCTTCTCTTGTGTTGGGCTGAAAGTGGTTTAAACAGGCTCCCTGCATTGTCTGCTAGTGGCAAAAGCAACAAAGGTGCATCAAACTGAGTTTAGGGTGATATCACAGCTATGTCTTTCTTCTTTTAGAATATTTTTGATCATTTCAGATATGGTAGTGATAATAGGAATTTGCTGTGGTTGATGAATCTTATGTTGACAACCCCGACATGCATTCAGAGAATTTAACCCAGGTGGTGGAAGTTTGTTTAGATTTTTTTTTCAGACAGGACCACCTTTAAGTGCAATTTCATACAATTATATAATCACAGAATGGTTTGGGCCAGAAGCGACTTTAAAACCCATCCAGTTCCAACCCCCTTGCCGTGGGCAGGGACACCTCTCACTTGATCTAGTTGCTCAGAGCTCCATCCAACCTGGCCTTGAACCCCTCCAGGGATGGGGCAGCCTGGCCCAGGGCCTCCCCACTCTCACAGCAAAACATTTCTTCCTGAGATCTCATCTCAAGCTCCCCTCTTGCAGCTCAAACCCCTTCCCCCTCACCCTCTCCCTGCACTCCCTGATCAAGAGCCCCTTCCCGGCTCTCCTGTAGGCCCCTTTCAGTACCGGAGGCTGCTCTGGTCAGGTGCTGTTATTTCTGTTGTACTGTCAAGCAGGCTATCAAGCTGCTGTCGTCTCCAGCAGGCTCAAACCAGGTTTGGCAATAAACAACCTATCCAGAAATTCTTGGTTCAGTACTAATCTGAGTCCAGATCTCAGCTTAGGGTGAGGTGCTTCTGTAATCGTGTTGTGGTCCCAGACCTACTCCTCATCCTCAAACACTGCACATCGGTTTTTATATGTTAGTACCTTGGGAGTTTTATTTCTTCTCCCCAAATCAAAAGTAAATCTGCACAGACAATATTGTGTATCTTTATTCTACCAGGCTGACCTTGTGTGCCACAGCTAAATGCCATCCGTGATCTACTTACCTTTATGTGGTTGGGACATCGTCCCCTTGTGGGAGTGGATGTGATGGGGAATGATACGAGGTATGAGCTGAAACCCACCTGCCTGAGAGGCCATCTGAACTGGGGCAAATGGAGCACTCTTTGTTGACGTTTTCAAAGACAGCATCAAGAGGAGATGGCTAGAATCCCACCCGTAACCAAAATGAGTTCATAAACCAGAACCTTGCCTTTTGAGGCAAGTGCCCTGAAGAACAAGGGTTCGAGGCCCTGTGTCAGGTTTTCCTTTTAGAACTTTCTTGTTTTATTCTTAATGCTGAAATGATCTTTGGTCAGAGAGGAGATGACATTGCAATTCAATGTGCCCTCTTCTTTTGGTGTTTGTGGCCCTCTTTTGAAAGAGTGAAACATGGATCCAGGTCCTTCTGTTCACCTAAAGAAGTCCCTGACCTTTGCTATCATCTCCTACTCCCCCAGGAATGGCCTTTCACGTCTGGTCATTTGCATAGAATCATAAAATGTCCTGAGTTGGAAGGGACCCACATGGATCATTGAGCCCAACTCCTGTCCCTGCACAACCCCAGCATTCACACCGTGGGTCTGAAGGTGTTGGCCAAGTGCTTCTGGAATATTGCCAGCCTCGGCACTGTGACTGCTTCCCTGGGAGCTCTTCCAGGGCTCCAGCACCCTCTGGGGGAAGAACCTTTTCCTAATGTCCAACCTAACCCTCCCCTGGCACATCTTCCTGCCTTTCTCTTGGGTCCTGTCTGGTTGCTAGAGAGAAAAGCTCAGCACCTGCTCCTCCTCCCCTTGTGAGGAAGCTGCAGATTGTATTGAGGTCTCCTCTCTTCTCCAGGCTGAACAGACCCAGTGCCTTCAGCTGCTCCTCACACAGCTTCACTTCTAAACGCTTCTCCAACTCCGTGCCCTCCTCTGGACACTCTCCAGTAGCTTTAGATCCTTCTTATCATCTTGCACCCAGAACTGTTCCCAGTGCTCAAGGTGAGGGTTTGTAAATGACCTGTTTTCTTCAGCCTGAACAGAACATTTTTTTCCAAGGAAATGCATAAAATCTGTAAGAGAGTCACTGAGTCTTCCAGTCTGTACTGATGGGGTTTTTTTTCAGCTCATCATGGTGGTTCCCCTGCCCTACAGCAAAAACATGTTGGGGGCATTGGGAAGCCCCTGGAGCCATGGTGCCTACCTGGGATCTGCTTCTGATCTTCACTTCTCTCCTTCCTCCCTTCCTCTTCACGCACTGTGTGGTGCTCCTCCTGCAGCTTTTGGCCAGACAAAGATTTTAGTATTCGGGGAGTGGGAAGTTTTGCTGTCCTTGGTCTAATTAGTTCGCTAAGCACCAGGGAGCTCAGATCAGAGGTGAAACGGTTGGACTTTGAGTGAGCCTGAGACAATGTGAGAGGATTAAGTAGTAAAAATTGTGTCTATTACTTTGTCCGAGAAAACCTGTTCAATTTGACTTGAATATTCAATTTTCAGGACGTAGGGGTTAGATATTAATATAGGCTTGGCAGAGAGTTCATCACTTGTAAGACTGCGCTGAGGGTTCTTGACGTGCTGAGATCGATGCTTGAAGCCAAGGCAAGCACATCTCTCTGGAAAATCTCCTCTGAACAAATAATTGGCCTCAACAAGGAAGGGACTGGGTAAGAGTTAGTTGCTTATTATTGTAGGTCCTCTTGAATGGTCTTGTGGTCTTAAAACCCACAAATAGCTATAAAGTTTTAAAGGTGGCTTTTGTCAGAGAGGGAAACTGTGAGTGTCTGCCTTCCATGACCCAGACCGACACCTTTGGATGTACTCTAGGAGATTCTTCTCCATGGATGGGCGGCTGTGGGAAGCTCTGCCTGACCTAGCGTGGTAGGAATACAAAGACATAGATACCAAGCAGATTCAAAATAATGCAATCTGGAATGACAACCTTTGCTTTTCTCTCTCAGTGACAGTTGTTGGGGTCCAGGTCCTGCATGGAGTGGGCTGGAACAGCCACAACCTGGTGTGCTGCTCCCTGCCAGCCCCACCGAGGAAGCCCCAAGTGGTGGTTCCATGCTTTTAGTGATATTGTGCAAAGTTGAGGAAAAAAATTAATTCTTTGCCTGCCTAAGATGGTGAAATGGAGTGTTGTGGTTTTTTTCTTTTTTAATATTGTGGGTCTGCATCTGTTCCAATAAGGAAAAACAATGCTAATTGGAACATCTAAAGGGCTTTGTAGTCAATGAGAACAAACATCACCAGGCTGAAAAAATTAAAGACAATTTGGTCAAAATATTAATGACAGTTTTAGTCAAAATATCTGAGTTTAGGGACTTCCAGGAGTGTTTTCAGTTAGCTTAAACTGGTTGAATATGATGAAACTAAAAGGAGGTTGGTAGGTGATTTCTGCATTAGTGGAACTCGCGGAGCAGCGCAAGAGCGTGGGCTGAGGGCAGCGCTGTCCTGCTGCTGCCTTTTATTGTTCCTGGGAAAGAAGTCAGGTTTGAGCATCACATCAGTAATAGATAAAAAATACATACTTTTGACCTTTCTTGCTCATGTTGCCTCGATGTCCACAGCCTACACAGGAGCAAGAAGGCGTTGTGTTAGCAGATCCTTGCTGGAACAGATCCTTCCCACAGGAACCAGGTGGCTGCTTGCAGGGAACACCAAATTGAGTTCTTTCTGCTACAAGGAGTCATGCAGCGCTGGAGTACATGCCAAGGCACCACACAGCTGTGGCTGCCTTCTCTGGATGGATAAAGTGGTTCCTGGACAGGTGTATTTAGGTCTTACAAAGCTTTTGGTTGAGAGCAGAGCACAGGGACACAGGAACACTGTAACACTGGCTCCATATTCCTTTGAAGTCTGGGCAGGGGTCACATTTCCAGGTGGTTTTTCATTCTGGCCTATTTCTTCACATCTGCCCTTTTTCTCCTCTAGCCTGAAGGCTTGTGCTTGCTGGGTTCTTGTCCTGGAAACTTTTAAATCAACCAGAGGACAACAGGCTGGATGCGCCAGCATTACATTTATTTCTTCTGTGTTTGCTTCTTTGGTTGAAGAACCTCAGTAGGCAAGGGGTTAACAGCATCCTCATGTTTTTTCCCGTTCCCGTATCAGGACTGTTTAAAAATTATCTTCTCCCCACTTATAGCACTATAATTAGGATACGGGAGTTGTGGGGAATGATTTCACAAAGTGACTCGGTGTGCTCGCCCCTGCACCCCAGGGAGCCAGGCAATTACGCATACATAATTCTGCTCTTTGAATATTTTCTCTTTCTCTGCATAATTTCTCTCTATTCATCTTTCCAGTGTCCTTCTGAGATAAACTTAGAAGTCTCGGCTTTCGGAATTTAAAAAAAGTTCCTGTGCCTGCGTGTGCACCATTTGCATTTAACCCAGTAGCGTTCGCTGGGATGGAGCAGAGCAGTGAGGCTGGGGAGGAGGGTGAGGGAGCCCGTGAGAAGAAGTAGGAGAAGCCTTCAGTTCAACAGCACAACCCCCCTGGTTGGTGAATGAGCAGAGAGAGCTGGTGAAGAGTATTTCATTCCTTAGCTCCTACTCACAGGGGCTTTGGTAGAGCAAAGCTGCTCTTTTGCTAGGGCAGGTGCCTTGTAAAGGTTCCTGGAAAAGAGGAGGCTGAGGGGAGACCTCATTGCTCTCTATAACCACCTGAAAGGAGGTTGTAAGAGAGGAGGATGCTGAGGGGCATGGTTTAGTGTTTAGTGTTTGATAGGAATTGTTGGTCTCGATGATCTGGTGGTCTCTTCCAACCTTGTTATTCTATGATTCTATGATCCTGGTCCCCACAGACATGTTTTAGGTGCTTTCAGTTCCTGTACAGGAAGGTCCTTTTGGCTCTTGATGATTCTTGGTTCCCTCTTTGGGCCAAAAAAATGTGACATAGCACTTGGTCACCCTCATACAGTCAGTAGCCCAGCCCTAAGCTAACGGTGTTATTGTG
The DNA here is from genome assembly GCA_013389865.1 of Piaya cayana. Taxonomy (NCBI): domain Eukaryota; kingdom Metazoa; phylum Chordata; class Aves; order Cuculiformes; family Coccyzidae; genus Piaya; species Piaya cayana. Next base: position 62,806 of record WAAB01009321.1, read on the forward strand.
CTTTATATTGGGAGGCTCCAGTCTCCGTTGTGAAGGAATCATAGAATCAAGGAATCACGGAATGGCTTGGGTTGGCATTGACCTCAAAGCCCATCCAGTCCCACCCCTGCCATGGGCAGGGACACCTCCCACTGGATCAAGTTGCTGAAAGCTCCATCCAACCTGGCCTTGAACACCTTCAGGGATGGGGCAGCCACCACTGCTCTGGGCAGAGTAAGAAGATGTCTCCGTGGTTGGTAACAGCTGCCTTGGGGAGCTGCTCTGTGTTAAATGAGAGCCTGAATGTAAGGCCCCTCAGCTTTGCTGGTTGGGGACTGTGGTTTGGGAACCAGGATGCAGGATGTCCCAGAGGAGCCCACTGGGTGTTGGGCTATGGACTCTCCCTTGGCAACAGAGACCAGCTCGCACCATTCACCTCCATGGATGGTTGCTGCGTGTCAGAGCTACATCCCGGGATATTACGGAGGTGATCCTTCTGGATGCAATGTAGGTTTGTTTCCAATCGCCTGTTTATGGTGTTCACAGTGAATTTATTGCAGCACGATAAGCAAAACACAGGGTAACTGCCAGCACATTTCCTCTGTTGGCAGAGGCCATCTATCTCTATAAACTGCCGTTGACACGATGAGGTTTCTCCCTGTTGCAGGATGGCTCTGTAGCAGCAAAGTTGTGATAAAAGGCAACTTGTTGAAGGGATTCTTTGTCATACCCCAGAATCATCTACAATTCCTTTTCTTCCCCGGAGCCAGAAGTGTGCTGGTGCTTTGCAATTATGCCCACACGTGATGCCTTTTTCTTCTTTTTTCCCTCCTTTCTCTCAGTGATTCAGGTTCCCTGTTGAATACTCATTCATTCTCTCTCTCTCTCTCTCTTTTGGTTTCTTCTTCTTCATTTTTGGTGTGTTTTTTTTTATCCACCCTCTTCTCACAGCACTGCAGCTGGAGCTGCTTTACTCTGCTTTTCTAAGGAAAAGCTGCTGTTCTGCTTCCTAAAGAAAGCTCATTGCATGGTGCCATGAAAAAAGGCTTAACCACCACAAGGGAATAAAGGCACCACATCCTCTGAAAGTTTCTCTTTTCTTTTCCTTTTTATTTATTTTTTATTTTTTAAGGAATAATACATAAGCTGCCAGGAAAGGGCAGGAATGTCTCCTGCTTCTCTCCAGTCCTGCCTGTGAGGCTGTGAAATTCTAAGGCAACCTGCCTTTTACATAGGAGCTTGAAAGCGAGCCCACCCCACCTCCCAACTTTTGCTCTTCTCTGCATTGCCCTCGTAAGCCTAACAAAAAATCCTAAGATTGTTCCCAAAAAGCACAGAATCAAAGCATACAAGGCAGTAGAGTAATTACTCACTTTCTGTTTTTGGTACCAGTTTATGGCAGTCTTACGTAAGATGCTCAAATACTTTGAAAGAGGCCTTCTCAGCGGCAAAAACTCAGTTATTCTGCTATCAGCAGAGTTCTTAGAGGCTGGCTTCAGTACAACTGAGCGATGGGTTTGGATCCTGGCTGCTGTTCTGTAGCAGGGACAGGCCCTGGATGTGTTGAACCCATCGCTACTGGATCCCTCCCAGCCACCAAGCACCCGGTAGATGCTGCACCCACCCACACCACTCACCACCTCACTCCAGCACACAGCTGTCCCTACCTGGTAGAAAAAGACTTTGAAGCATTATTATTATTATTATTATTATTATTATTATTATTATTAAGCTGGGGAGGAGCTCTTGAAAAGCCAGGAAAGCTGCCTGGAGGAGAGGGACCTGGGGGTGTTGGTCCAAGAATGCCAATGGCATCTTGGCTTGGATCAGAAACGGCGTGACCAGCAGGTCCAGAGAGGTTCTTCTCCCTCTGTACTTGGCACTGGTGAGACCACTCCTCGAATTCTGTGTTCAGTTCTGGGCCCCTCACCACAAGAA
>WAAB01009322.1:0-18316 GCA_013389865.1 Piaya cayana
AGTAAGTTCTAAAACACACGGCTCCCATGGGAAGGGATTCAACTACTCTTCCCAGCCACATTGAGAGAATCAGTCTTCTATGGGACTATTAGTGACTGATAGGAATGGTTGGACTTGATGATCCAGTGGGTCTCTTCCAACTTGGTGATTCTATGATTCTATTCTGCTGATGGGAATCCCAATTGAGTTTCAGATCTTTTTCAGTGGCATTTTTCTATAACACACAGAGCATGGACTTGGATATTTCCTTAAATAAAAGGAGGAACTGCATTGCTCAGTTGTCTTGAGAAAGCTGGCAGCCTTTCCTGCCAGTGAAGGTCATTTAAAGCCATATCGCAAAGTGAGCTACAAATCACTATATTCTCCAAAACTGACCATTGATTGCCTGCTTAAGAATGCATAAAGCAACTTACAGAGTGCAGTTACGTGTTTGTAATTTATTCCTGCTTGCTTAATTAGAGGATTCTTTTTTAAACACAGGTAAAAATGAGAAAAAGATGGTTTATTGCACAGTGCTAAAGAAACATTATCTTGGAGACAGTAGCCCATCTGCTGTTTTCTATAGTCTCTCTGCTCTAACTCTTAAAGGAATCATAGTTTCTTTGTATTCTAGACAGTAACCGCAACTGTAAGACAAGAGAATGTTAAAATAACTATAAGTGAGTTAGGGTGGCTAATTAAAAACTTTGGTATCTAGAAACAAAGCATTGCACTGCTTACCTTGTTTTAAGCTGAGTGCACTGGAAAATCAATATTCAGGACACCTTCATGAGCGTGTATGTTGTATAATCTAGATATTACTTCACTGTAGCTTATTGTCAGTTTTGTTAGTGGGTTGTTGTTTAGGTTTTTTCCTCCAATCATACAGATTTGGAGAAAAAACAAAAATTGGTATGTAAAATATTGTTTGGAATACACCAGATTCTCAGTCATATCTGTGTTTCATTTTAACGAATACATATGCCTGGAATCTATATAAACATAGCATATTTCTGCATTCTTGTCCTACAGATTTTAAGTTCCCTTGTCTGCTTATTTGAAATAAGAACATGGTCTGATTCTTAGTGAAATTTAAATTCAAAGGAGCATTCAGTAAAGGATACAATGCTTAGATAACACTAGTAAGTTTAACTAGTGAATTCAGTCGGGTGCCTGTGCTTATTCTGTTTCAAGTTCTGGGTCGGTTTTTTTTTTTTTTTTTTTTTTTNTTTTTTTTGCATAATCACTTGAATTAGATTTTGAAAAGTGATATTTTAATACTGACCTAACAGAGCAGAGTGCACTATGAGTAATCTCAGAGGCCATTTTATGTCCTCTACAGATTTATATAACACAATTTTATATTCCCAGTGACTGTCAATCTCTACCTTTAGTCAGAGCAATTCAGCAGTTGTATATCTGCTTAGTTTTAGATAGATATAAACAACACCACTAGATTTCTAAACATTTTGAGTATTAAAATTAATACAACTTTTTCTTTGCCTAAGTCAGTATTACACAACAGAAAGCAAAGTCTGCATGATATTCTGTTAAACACAATGATTTTTTTCAGCAGCTATACTGCAAAAGAGAGAACATCACTTTCAGTCCTACCAAATAGTGCCACAAACTCTCTCTCTTTAGTTCTCTGGAATTTATCTAAGTAGTTGATGGCATTATTGGTCCATAAAAAGAAAACAGGAGGATACTCAGTAAAACGACTTGCATAGCTAAGATCAAAATTCAGCTCACTCTCATGAAATTTCTGTTATCAAGGGTAGGAAATGCTACAGCAGCAATCTATACAAGGAAAAAAGGGAGAACACAGGAAAAAGATAATTTCTCTAAAAGAGGTGGAGGCTGTAATGTGCTGCTTCCTATTGCCAGAGTGAACCAGCTGAAAGTAGTTGCAATGCTGCATATAACTAAAGCACAATTATATATATATACACACACACACATATGCATACATCAACAAAATGAAAAGTATTCTTTTTAGAGAGATGTATTATACAGCCCCCCATGCCCCGAAAGTTAAGAAACTTACAGAGGATATTCAGTTTGAAGAATAACAAAGAACTACTGACTTTATTGCTTAGAAAACGGTACAATTTCAAGTTCGAATATTTTGTGCAAATGCTTCGCATAGGGATATTTTATAAGGGTGCTGAATCAGCAAAACCATCCTGCTGATTTCTCAGCACTTCAAGGACAGAAATTCACTGCGTAGAATTCTGTTCTTATTTCTGAGAGTATAAATATGGAGTAAGTCTGCTTGGAGGAGGTGGTGACAGTTTATAAGCTTTATTTAGGAATGATCCTTTCAAATGACTCTAAATCCATTGTATAAATAATGTGTTTCTTATATCTCTTGGTATATTAAAAGAAGATTTACTGAATTGCAAGCAAAATACTGTCTGTAGGACTCAAACAGCTACACCAAACTCTCATATTGGATAGTAAAAATGTTACTGAGACATTTTTATGCATTACAACTTTGGTTCATTTATGACATTAGAAGACAACACTGTGTTGGTCCTGGCACATATGGAAAAAAAAAAATCTTTTCAGCTCCTCTCAGCCATGTTTCAGTCATGAAGAAAAAAATTAGAGTCCTAAATGCATATAAATGGCTTTTTTTTGGTTGTCGTCATTCTAAACATGGATTCAAAGGGTTTTAGGCAAAAACATGTCACAAACACAAAAGGAATTTTTTTTTTCTTTTCACTGATAAATCCTCCACTGATCTCACAGAGCTCAAAAGCCTCCCTTGTATGGAGTCTCACTTCTCTTACATCAGGATCTTACACCAAGCTTCCACTTCAGTGTCTGTAACTATGTGTTAATTGAAATAAAACTTTAGATTTGTTCCTGGATCTTCATCTGACTTCTTCACCATTTTGCTATCCTCGCTAGCAGTGAAGCCAAGTTCATAATCCTGACATTTCGGACAACTGAATTAAAAACAACACTAATTTATCTTTATCTCAACTATACAGAACAAATTTAAAGCATATGGCAGCTCCAATTGTAACAAATCCAACGGAACCATGCTCATTTATGCTATTACTTCCTTCATCATACATTTATTCTTCTGAGTGTTTTCAAATCAATATGTTGCAAAAGCCTCGGAACCCAGAAGCTCAGATCATGATTCTTCAAACTTTAACTGAAAGTCAACTTAATTAAAACCAAGTAAATAAATAAATTAAAAAACCCTGCAGAATACATCCTGTTGATTTTTGTTCAGCAGTTTGCAGTTCCAGTGTTAACACAAACAATATTGTAACTATAAGTCCACATAATAAGAATATTAAGAAAATCTTTGGACCTACAACTTACAAAAAAAGTAGTATGGTCAGCAGTTAGTAAACTATAATTACTGTGTGAACAGCTCTCTGTTGTCTTATGGTCCAGCAGTCACCCATAGGCCATGGGGAGAATAACACTTCTGTGGAAATTATAAGAACTACAAGCATACAATTGATTGCGCTCTCACACATGCAGACACCCACACACTATCTGTCTCTATTTTTTTTCCTTGAAAATTAAATGTCAATAAGGTATTATTTTTAGCTTTTTTTTTAATGTTAGGGGAAGAATGGTACTAACAGATGATCTCAACATTTCCTATGACATATGTGTGGCTTCAATAAACATGCACCATTGGTAACAGCTAGAATCTGATAATCTTTATCCATTCCGTGAACAACACTTCATTGCATAACAACACAAACAGCTAATCTTAGATTGCATGGCCTTACTAGTACCTCACACATTACAGGTAACATTATTTGGTCCATCTTTTTTGAGATGCCTGCTTTTTGTACAGTAAATGTTTTGTCCTTTTAATAATAAGCACCTTGCATTGGATGCTGCCTATAAGGAGTCACTGAAATTACATCACATTGTTTATTATTGACTAGGCAAAATTGCAGTACATCCTAAGAAAGGTTTGTTTAATGTCTGAATGTTGTCTATTAACTTTAAAAGAGAAAGGTCTGTGAACAAGCACCAATATGGCCATGCGCAATACTGGTACAGGCTCTGAAGAAGAATATGGACAGTACTGGAAACCAGATAAATCTGTTCACCTGCAGAACGTGGCATTTCTTCTGGCTTCCTTATTCGAAAAATCACAGCTTTCCTTCTCATAATGACTGCCTCCCCAAGCTAATTATGTCCTTATCTCTGCCATGCTTAATTTTCTTCACATCTCTAGAAAGTTCAAATGGAAGAGATCCTCACTGCCTCTTGTTCACAAGTCCATGAATACAGACTGTGACCCTTACCAACTAAAATTCTTCCTTCACTAACTGAACAGACAAGGCAAGGGAGCACGGCAGAGCCTTTATGCCCGATACATGTCATCACCATTCGCTTTGTGATATTTAGAAAAGACCACAAACTTTAAGTTGCTTTATTCTGTGCAGCCTGTGATATCTGCTCTAAAAGTATATGAAAAATCATATCTACTGATGAATTGAAATACACGGTCTCGCTTTTTGGTATTTCTCAAATGTTTAATTTTTTAGGAACAGCAAATTTAAAAGTAGAACTTGAATCACTGATATTTATTTAACATTTGGCTAATAAATAAGAATCTTTATTAAAAAAGATTAAAAACACTAAAATGTACCTCATATTCTTCGTACAGATTTAAAATCCAAGTGTCAGACCCCAACCTTTATAGTCTTTCTAAGTGTAAGGTTATTCATTTAACTCTACTGCATATAACTAACAAAGAGGAAAGTCTCAATGGCTCAGTATTTTATTTCGCTGAGTTACCCAAAACACATGTTCTTCTCATACATTTCTTTGCCTCAGATAACAAAGTGAGGCCATCATTCAAGAAATTGCTTTGTCACTTACTTGATTTTAAGCTTTCATATTGAATTGAAACTTTCAGCACAGTAGCCCATGTAAGACTGGATGTGTTTGTATTCCAAATAAGATCTTGGGTTAACAGTAGCTAAAAAAAGGTATTTCTGAGAATTATAGCAACCAAAGGAGTAGTTCAGCAGAGAGATTTCTCTTCTCCTTCATATGTGTCTTATGTACCTTGCTTATCTGTTAATTTAGCCCTGCTCTGACACAAAATCAGAATATTTTGAGACAGTAACATAACCCAGTTTTTCACAGGTGAAGAGCTCATTTCAAAACACTGGAAGAAAATAGCACATTTATTAGCTGTAAAACTAGAACTTGCTCTGTCTGGTCACTCTTAGGGTATCTTAAGATACTCCCCATTAACTTATGGAGATTTAGTTTAGCGCCTTTGATATCCTTTTGACTGACAATGATGGCAAATAACATGACGCTAACATATTTAAGCAAAAGTAAAAAATGTATTTTAATACTAATAATCGCTAAAGGAAGGGAGACATTGACAAAAATAAACTATGTTTCTATTAATTAAATTGTTCCAAGAACAAGGAAATGAGAACAACGTGGCAGCCGATAAAATAAAGAATGGTCATAGGAAGATGAATCGCATGGGTATAGGAGGGGAATTTCAGAACTATTTTTTTTTGTTTCTTCCAATTTTTTTTCTGCCTAATTTCTTTTTATTTTTTTTCCCAGAGAGTATGTAGAACAAAGACATCAGTAGGTTTAAAAAGTTGATCAACCATCTATATCTAGAATTTATATCAGATATCTGCATACTATAAAGCAAATTACACAGTTCTGCAGAATAGGAAATAAACCCTCAAACCCAAAAGGATATATGTTAACTACAAGAGAAAAGGATAAAACAAAAATATGGGAAGGAGGAAGGCTGTCATCCATTGAAAAAAATTAACTGCTGCTGAATTCCTGGCCTTTGGTGACAGTCAACACCAGAGCCATGTTTTTGGACTAGCAGCATCTTATGCAGCCGGTGATTTTGTGAGCTAACCAAAAAGCAGATTTAACAGTTCTACTTCACCTGCATTTCAGAGTGGTAGAAGCTTCATCTGTCTTTTAAGAAGTTTCCTTTGTGTAGGGGTTAACTATATTTTAGTGTTTCTTTGCTCTGGTTTACCAAATTTCTTTCACATCAATACATGTCCTAACTCATCTCTCCATCAGCATCGATTTCTGTATGATAAGAGTCTACTCATTGGTCCAAATTTTAAATCCCTATTTAAAGAGATGACAATTTTAAGGCTGTCTTGAGACTTTATTAATGCAAGTAAAATGCCCTGAGATTCAGTGATGGGACATATATTACAAATGAGAAGCGTAGTTTAAAAAGTAATACAACTAAATGAAATCTTTTAATAAACTAAGTTAGGGTTTTTTAGTTTTAATAAACTAATTTAGACTACTAGTAAGAGCCACGTAAAAAAAAAAAGCAAAAAAAGCTTTCCTCTCTTGTGTCATTTTCATAATTCTTTCTGTAGCATATGCACGTTTGAAGAGTATTTTTCATCTTGGCTTAAATTCAAGCTGTTTTATCAAAGTACATACCACTAGAAAAAAATGTTTTACATTTTATGCCTTTTATTCTTGCAGAAGAGCTAATCAATGTTTATTACAAACCTTTGTAGTATGTAACTAAACATAGCCTTAGACTTCTGTTTCATCATCTCTCCTTTAGAATACACATTACAAGAGTATTTAAAGACAGTTAGACTTATTTTTAACACACAATGAGTCTTGTCAGGAATTGCCTTTGATCAGTTAGCTATGTAATACTATTAAGTCTAACTCCATTATCAACAATTGAAGTATAAAGATACTGCCTTTGCTTTCATATCAGTGATAGTCAGTATGGTCTTATTAAAATAGAGCACACACACCTATGGGAATATGGAATCTGTAAGTTAGTCAAAGGTCCAGATGAATATAGCCAAAGGAATCAGTTTTGTGGGGCTGGAATAAATTTCTGTGGCAACTTGTGCTCTAAACTTCTTCAGATTTTAATTAATGACAAACCGTTAGTCTGTAGACAGCTGTATTTTTGACCTGAAGCTTTCCATTAATTTCTAAACAATTAACTAGTTCGTTAGAACCATGCTTGTTTCCAGAATAGTACAAATTTCAATAGAACTACAAGGATATATTTACTCAGGAAAATAAATAAATAAATAAGTCATAAATTAAACTTTAGAATACCAAATCCAAGTGCATGTTTGTGATTAGTAACCATGCTACAGGACAAAAATAAAAGATTTTATTGTTATAATGTGCAAATCTTTGACCCATTTACACTTGGATTAACACAGTTTGAGAATCAGGTAGATGGCTTCTTTGGCATAGTATCCTCCTTGTGGGTAAAGTACAAAAAATATATTGTAAATTATTTGTACTAAGGGAACTATAACTATTCATCACTCTGCAGTAAGTTTCTGGCCATATTAATTGTGTACCCAAGATAATCATAATACAACTTCCAACTTTTCATTCAGACAACATCTTCACGTAAGTAGCATGTGTACTATAAAAACAGACCACAAGAGGACTTCTATAAATTCAGTTCCCTGTTTTTATGGAGATTTATCAGCTTGAATCAGCTGCAGTTCTAGGCACAAAATATGAAAAAAACACCTCTATGTTGCAAAAGCATTAGAGTTATAAAGTCAAGCACACATGAGTTAAGAATTGCTGTCTCTGAGTTCTTCTGGGTTCACTAAGAAGTAGCCTGCATAACCTTACTTTGACCTTCTTTTGCTTGAGCAATCAAGCACAGTAATGTTAAGGGCCAAAGAAAAGCCTGTGAGGACATAAAAGGTCCTGGATTTGCTCTAAGGTTTGAGCAAGGCACAATAAATAAAGTGTAAAGAGATTTAGTCTAGGGTGGCCTAGGACACTGAATCCAGCCTGCTGGAGGCTTCCATGAAGACCACAGCCTTTTCCCCGGAGCAGATGAGGCTGTTCAGCAGCCAGCACTGCTCAATTAGGCAAAAAGGCTTCTCCTGTTTCCTACCCTCTACCACTGAAATCTGGGATGTTGCAGCATCTGCCAATGCCTCTAGAGGCACAGCAGCACAGATGGGAAGATGCTGTAGGGTCAGTGCCCTCCCTACTGCCCAAGGAGGCGTAGCAGCATTGGAAGCCAAGGGAGCCTGGCTTTCAGGGGTGGCAGGGATTCAGCTATGACAGCTCAGCTCCCTGCCAGAGTATGGATGTCATAAGAGACTGCATTTGGCAGAAGCTTCTGCCACATAAAGGTATCCAAGGAGTAACCAACCATAGAAGCTGCTTCAGTGAGGATGTGAAGCGTGGCACAAGACACAGCTAAGTGCCAGGATCTTGACCCTGACCCAGAATAACTCAGTGTAGATTATCCTGAAGTTTATAATCAAATTCCTCATAATTCACACCTTAACTTTGTGGTTTTTCTACTTCCTAAATCTCTGTTTTCAGCCTCCTACTCTATTTCCCCTACATGGTGCCACCACCACCTTCAACTTCCATCCTAGTTTCTCTATGCAGCTAATGCCTGTATTTCTCCCTGATCTTTGGTTTACAGTAACAACTTCTCTCCCTCACCAGCTGTTAATTTCACTCTCTTCCCAGTATTTTCTTCCACTGGCATCTCTTCTTACATTATAAAAGGCAGGGGAACTGTGTCCTCTGCTCCTGGTGCCTTGGGCTGGAACAAGATCTATGTAGTCTGCATGAAAGCTAGTATCTACTGATTTTCTTTTCCCCTCTAGATTCATATTTTAACAAAACTAAACAATTTTTTTCTAATGAAAACAAGAAAGGGAACTTCTCTGCCATCGGAGCAACATTTTAGCTTTTAGTTTCCAGTGCCTGCTATAAAGCATGTAGGCTTTAACCTATCTTAAACTGTATATTCATGGAAGAGAAAATATTTTTTGTACTAAAGGGATTCTCTGAAACAGCTGAATCATTCTGGTTGACACTGGAAAAATACAGCCTTGGGCTAAGAAACTCTGATAACAACTTCTTGCAATGGGATACACTGGGCAGCTACATACACAAGTTTTACTAACAGCATTAATGCACTATACTAACAGAATTACGTATTTGACAGAACAAACATTTTCAGATATCACCAACTTTAAAAGGCCAGCCTCTACATGAACTACCATCAGCTCTAAGACTACAGAGTCAACAGAAGCTGGGTCATAGGTCTATACAGGTGATTCTCCTCATAAAACTAGTATTAAAACCATAAACTACTTCTATTTCCAAAATAACTTAGCTTATGTTACTTTGCTTATAACCATTACCAACTAGTCATTCCTAAAAGCTACCTAAGGGCAACTAAAACTGGAAAAACAAAGAAGGAACATATGCTGACTTTGATGTTGTTGTCCCTCTGGTTCCTGTTAATATTTTGGAAAAAAAGTATCTGAAAACTAAGAAGGGAGAAAGAGAGAGTGAGACACACATAGAAAGATGCTCATATTCTGAAGAAGCCAGAAGGCACCAGATAAAAGCTGATAAAAAGTAGGTCAGTTAGTGATTCACAGCATCCAATGCTCACAGAATCCTGCTAACAACAGCAGGGAAGATGCAAATGCAAGAGCTAATATCAAATTCTTTAATATAGGGGAAATGAATATAATAGAAACTATTCTCTATACACACATGTGGGTATGGGACTTCTGCAGATGTTGAGAACGGAGCTCCACTGATGATAATCTTTATTTAGGGTGCCCTGGAAATTCAAAAGTCTAGACTTAAGCTCCTAAACACTTGAAGTCTGACTGTTGAGACTGATTTGAGGTCTATCAATACTCTTGCTTTCTATTAATACCACTCCCTCCTTTTTCTTCTGGGTTCACTAAGGACAGTGAAAGTATGTAATACTTTCTGCATTAGCAAAAGTAGTAAGGTTATCTTTGACAATAACATATTTCAGCTTTCTGTTCAATGGTTTATCTGTCTGGTATGACTTGGATTCTCTTGGTGGAAACAACTTTATAGGGTAGACAGTGAACGCAGAAAATGGAGGAGGGAAACTTATCAGATAGAAATCCCTTTTATGTTTACAGACACCATGAAAAGTTCTAACAGTAAGGATCCATGAAGTCTTTCGTAGGGGAAAAACATGCTCATTTATAGATGAAGTCTCTTGCAGCCTGATTCTGCAATGAGCTTGTTAAGAAGCTTGAGTGAGCTAGTAGGAACACAGAACAATTTCAGTTAGGGATTTCACTGTTAGAATGTGAAATCTCATCAGTATAAACGAAGGTGGCCTGAAAGTACAGAAGATTTTATGCCTTTCCAGTCAGCAATGCTGACATGCAAGTTCACGGATATTTTTCCCATTTACTGTTTGTGACTGCATAGTAAGCCTGTGGCAACTCCAGCAACTTCTTAGAAGTAAAAGGAGAGTAATTTATTTCAGTTATGTTTTAATGTCTTTTGTCAGCTTGAAACCAGGAGAGTCAGCTCACTTTGACCAGCTGGTTCTCCCTATACCTCAGGAAAGTGCTCCATGGACAGCACTCTTAGAACTTCTGAGGCAGATATTATTGATTGCATGGCTCCTTTTACACAGAGAATGAAGTCTGTGACATTTATTACTGTAACAGCATCTTCTATGCCAAATCATTCATCTTATTTTGTTTTGACAGAGCATATATTTATGTGATTTACAACAAACTCCTGAGCAGTAGAGAGGCTTCATCAGAATATCCACTAACACTTAGTTGAAGCCCTAACCAACTTTGGGTCAAAGACTTTGTCTTCCACAAGAAGGATGTTGAGGCTCTGAAGCGAGTTCAGAGAAGAGCAACGAAGCTGGTGAAGGGGCTGGAGAACAGAGAAGAGGAGGAGGCTGAGAGGAGACCTCATTGCTCTCTACAACTCCCTGAAAGGAGGTTGTGGAGAGGAGGGAGCTGGCCTCTTCGCCCAAGTGACAGGGGACAGGATGAGAGGGAATGGCCTCAAGCTCCACCAGGGGAGGTTTAGGTTGGACATTAGGGAAAAATTTTTCACAGAAAGGATCATTGGGCACTGGTAGAGGCTGTCCAGGGAGGAGGTTGATTCACCTTCCCTGGAGGTGTTTAAGGCACGGGTGGATGAGGTGCTGAGGGACATGGTTTAGTGTTTTATAGGAATGGTTGGACTTGATGATCCAGTGGGTCTCTTCCAACCTGGTTATTCTATGATTCTATGAAATCTGTTGACATCAGCTTGAAACCGTGGCCCATTATCTCAGAGGTTAAGGTTCCTAAAATAATTGTTCTATTTCCAAAAGTGTGAATTTATGATCAATTTTTACTTGACAGATTCTATAAACAGAACTAAAAGTTGTAAAATATGTCTCACACCTGACTGATTTCTTAATTATAATTAAATTCAGGCAGTAAGTCTCCAAAAGCTTACAACACACTGATCAGAAAAGTTGTTGCTTTAACAAAATATATATCAAAAAAAATTAATGTTAAAGCTATGGATATACATCTAGAAGAAAAAGAAACACTTCAAAATATTTCCATTTTTATTCTTGAATTATTTACAGAAAAACATACATCTTAAATTTCATTAAAGAATGAAAAATCTTGAAAAGCCCAAACTTTATTTAATAATTTATTCTTATAATGAAAAAAAGTTTCAGTTTATCCCTCCCAATAGTTTAAATTCGTTTGATAAATATATATATTTTTCAAGTATTCATTCGAATTCAAGACCAAAACACTACAAAATTCATTGGGAAATTAAAAATTAATTTTGTGCCCAGATCTACTTAAATTAAGGTTATTGGGATGTTCTTTTTGAATACTTATTCTCTCAGGATTCACTGGGCCAAATTAATTCCTATTAATTAATCTCCACTGATTTCACTATGCTGCTTCCAAAGAATGATTTGATTTTTATTTCTTTAAAAAGTCAGCATATGCCATTAATATTTCTAAACATGTAGATTAATTCTGTTTGCTTAAAAATTGCTACCCAAAAAGAGGAGGAAAAAACCAAACCTCTGGCAAAACATACATTTTATTCCCACATAGTGAAAGATAAAATAGTTCAGAATCCTGTATTCAGAGAGATCATAATCTAAGCTTTGCTTAGTATGTGATAAAAAATAAGGATTAAAATGTAATATACTGATATATTTTATTGTTACTAGTAAATTTCTATTTTAAATGATAGAAATTACAGCTAGAAGAATGTGCCTTGTTATCAGCCCTCAACTGTAGACACTCTTTTCTCAGAATCCTTTTCATCCAGCTGAGTGCAAGACTGCAGTGACATGAGTAATAATCCTTTCCTACATATTAGCACAACATTAGACCATCTTGTTTTACCCAGAAAATTACAAGACATACGCCATGGCCACCTTCAATCTCAAAAAAAGAATCTATGATTCATTCCTTGAGGCCCTTCATCACCCCAGATGTGTGCAGCTGCTGTCACGCATGGGCCCTATTGGCAGCTGGAGACGAATGGCATACACCGTTCACCTTTATAGACTTGTATAAAATACAGCTGTAAGTTGACATGCATTAGTCATGATGCTGTGAAGTTTAAACTCTAACCTGTCCCTCTGATGCAGGTGTTGCTTTCAGAAAGGTAGAAGGATTGCTGACAGACCCATTACAGTAGGATAGTCATTAGTGTCTGGACAAGAATTGGCTCCTCATAGTCATGTCCAAGGGATATACCCAAAGCCAGGATCTTTCAGAAATTAGCTTGCTGGAAAAGCATAGCAATGGTTATGGACATCAAGGCTGTGATACTTTGACAGTTCCTTAGCAGAGCTAGTTGCAGAGCATCAGCTGAGATAAGTGGCTGAGTCAGCTTTCCTTCCTTACCTATAAAGAGAGAACAGTCTCAACTTTGAGACAGATGGATGCAACAAATGCAGAGGAAGCAAAGGTGCAGCAAAGCATCACTGCTGCCTCCCAGAGTGGCAAGATCCCTGTTCACAGTGCTGCATCATAATTTTGTGTACCCTTACATAGCTTATTCCCTTACAGTGAATGGGGTATCTACCTCATCTAAAGGTATCTTTCTAATAACAGTCTTTTCTGCATGCTTAAGAAAATGCAAAGACTATGTAACAATTCTTATTGTAAAGATAAATAAAACCCACATTCCTAGTACTCCAAGTATGCCGATAAATATACCTAAGTTGAGATTTCTTAACAATTTTAATAGACAAGGTAGGCACTCCACACACATGCATTATTCAGCTGTTTCTTCTATAATATAGTGAATTATTTTGAGCTGGATATATCCGTTGCACTAAATCCCTGACCAGAACTATTAATTGCATATAATGATATTTAAGAGCAGGTTATAGATATGCTAAAATCTCATTAAAAATTGTTTCATGTTTTAATTTTTCAGGGTTACAACCACAGAAAATCAGACTGATGGTCACTTAAGTCTGTTGGTTTTGCTACAGTGTTTGCTGCTGTAGCACTATCAATGAGGAATGTAATGCTACAAATTCCCTTTGATTCACACCCACTTTACAGTTACTTTACAGAGGTATACGGTTTTTCACGCCCTTGTAGGGCAGGTGATACTCCAATTCAATCAAATCATCTGAGAAACTGTTTATTTCCTAGACTAAAACTCTGACAACTAAGAAATACCAGCCTCATTTGTTCTTCATACTTTAAGAGAAAACCAACAAAAAAATGCATTTTACAGTACATATTTTTTCTGACATCATATGCTCTTTACATACATTCACTTTCTAAAAGAGAAGGAGATTAGCAGAAATGGAAAGAATGACAGATGATCTAAGTCACACATGTTCGATATTATCTCTCCATAACTCTGCTTCCACAACCTGAATATGCATTCAGTGCAAGAAACAATGGAACAAACAACATAGGACTCCTGAGCAGTACAGAGTTTTGGGATCAAAGCAGAAACAGAGATTGAATGCAGAACATGTGCCAATCTCCATCTATCTCTAGGCAAACAGAAAAAATAACATATAACAATATTTCTTTAAAAATATATTTATAATTTTAGTCCTGCTTGTTTCATTTTCATAAGGAAGCAGTAGTTATTGTATCAGACAGTAAAAAGTGAGAAGATGAGAAAGCACTACAGAAAGATATAAAAATAGTAAATCATAGAACACCATTAAAATACTTGAAAATGGATTAATTTGCAGTTTAAGAAATGTCGTACCTACAAGAATGCAATTGCTAAATATTGTTTGTGATTTAAAACAAACATGAAGTTTTCACTAAAATTTTACAGCACTTAGCAGGAAAAAAATTCCTGGTCTTCTACAGAGGTATCTGGAAATAACTGCAGAATGATTAACTGCTAATATTAGCACAATTATTAGTCTTGGTCTACAAAATACTGTGCACTTCCTATTATGCGATAATGGTAACCAGTTTCTGCTACCTTTGTGTACACTCAGAGGATCAGGGAGTTCTGAGCATCTTATTGGAAAAAGTATATGTTACAGAAGCAAGTACAGAAGCCTGGACAGGAAACAGGTCAAACAAAAACTGTATCAAAAATTGTCTGTAAAACAAGACCCAGAAATCGATGACACACGTAGCCTTTCTCTATAAAAGATTTGTAAACTATCTGAAGTAGGACAACTTTACATTTCCTTCATCAAAAATGCTAAAACCATCAGCCCTCTTTCCCCATCCCCAGATCACTGATCAGCAGAAACATAGAGCAGGGAAGCATAATCTATTAATAGCATCATTTTTTAGTGTCTTTGGTAGCAGCTGCAGATAGGGTAGTGGACAAGATGGACCTACGTTCTGGGCTAATGCAGTAGTTCTTATTAAAGTTCTCAGGATTTACATGTTTGCATTTATAGCTCCTCATGAAATTCGCTCTTCTGTCTGCCTTTTGTTAGCTACATGCTCAAAAAAGGGAGCAATTAAGCCAAATGAACAAATATATCTTTGTCTAATTCTATAATACCAATATTCAGGCACTTCCAGCAAAACTATCTCAAGAATTGCTGCTGTCTATTTACTGCGTGCTACTATAATTGGAACGTCCATCCAGAATTCAGTAGACAGATGGAAATTTGCCTGTGACTTGAATTATCCGGAACTTATATACTCATTTGGCTTGACACCAAGGCCAAGCTCTGCTGAGAGGGTGGTTCACTGAGCTAGGCTTGTTGCCATGTTAGCAGAAATCAAACAAGCTCTCATCATTTCAGAGATTTTTTGAGGTATGTGCCTACCTCAAAAAAATACAATGTGCACTATCATGATTCTCCTGTATGCCTTTTTACATACCTGCTTGGGAGTTTTTAGATCATGGAATAGTCACTTATCTGACGTGAAGAGGTTAAACAAATGAGTTTCCAGTCTTCTTCAGCAGGAACTGAATTGCAGAGCTGAGTATTGATCTGTACATTTCCCTATGAATCAAACCATCAAACTATCACCAGATGTGTTGCCTTCTCAGATGTAACAGAAATTAATGAAATATCCCAACAAATGAATAAATACATTGTCTTAAGGAACTTGTTTCTTCTCCATCATGGACAAAATGAAAATCCCATTGTCCTCCATGGTGCAAGATTAAGCTCCTGAGAGGCAGTGCAATTGTAGAACAAAAAGAATTAAATTAGCCATGGATATTTTTCTAACCATTCTCTAGGGAGAGAAATTTTCCTCAGCTCTTTTCTCCTGCCACAGAACCATTTGAATGTTGTACATTCTGGGAAAAGATAGATGTGAAAGGTACTAAGAGCAGGACACACTTGCACACTGGGCTTTTTGGCCTTCAGCAGTGGACAATAGAAATTACGATAACACATACATTCATGTTATCAAAGCTACTCAGACCAAAAGTATAGACTGAAGTGGTCTATGCAGTCCTGTGAGAAATCATAAGTTGCCTCACTTGGCTCAGGCACGATATTTGCATTGCAATAGGGAAGTACATGGCTTTTAGATGTATCATTATACATCAAAATCTGAAGCATTAAGACATTTTTATCCTTGTTCTTTACTCCTTTTATTCTCTTTTATTGTTGTGAAACCACCCAGCATCCATAAACTGTTTTTATAATAACACCTAGGGCTAATTGTTCAAAGTGATATCGGTTCTAACTGGTTCTGTTGGTGGTGCTGCACCAAAAGACCACAAACTTCCATTGAATTATTTCATTAGGACTCCTAAATGCTGGAGGAAAGCACAGTTCTTCAAATCAGGCATGTTTATTTTCCAGCTGAGCGCTTTGGTATGAAGCTACCCCCAAAATCAGCTCAATGTTGATCTAAAATTGCCTGGCTTCCTCTTCCTGCCCCCTCATGAAGTCCATCCTATTCATTCATCTTTACAGCAAGGGTTCGCTTTAACTATTTAGAGACGTATGTTTTCAGCTTCTATTCATGCTTTCACATTCACTCATTTTTCATTCTGGTAACCTTGCCAAGAGCAGATTTTGCTAGGTGAAGTAATTTCCATCACATTAGAGAGATTAGTTTAGTTGATGTGAGTTGTACACAAGAGGCTCTAACAAGCACTAGTAGGCTTGTCTGACAAATGCAGGCCTGAATTCATCTTTACTTCAGCTGGATACAAGAGCAAGAGGCTGCCAGCTACTCATGGAACAAAGCAATAGAGCAATCAATTAAAATAAACACAGCTTGCAGCAAAATAAAACCACTGAAAAGTTAATACTTCTTCTGCTATCTGATGTATAAATCAAATTCTCAGTTAAATTTCAGAGAGGGAATTTTTTTCTTTAAGGGCTTTTAAAAAACTCCTTGACATGCTTTTGGTGGCATTGATAAAAAGCTGGTGTTGCAGCAAACAGCCTCCCATACCTGCCAATGCAAACATTCTCTTGAACAGTGCCTCAGAAGTCAATGCCATTGAGAAGTAAGAAAACAATGAGGCTAAAAAGCTCACCACAACCTCCACTTATTTTCTTCTAGCCTGCTCCCATACTTAAAAATATCGAAGAATAGATGTATACAGTATTTGACTTTAGTGTCACTATATCTTTCAGGTAAAATCATGTGAATCAGGACATTTGCATGGAAAGCACCATTCCTAGATGGAATCAGTATGTTCTGTCTATTGGTCTCATTTGAAAACATGAAATGTCCTAAACTATTTTGACATCAGTAATAGAAGTCCACCACGTGGATAATAATGCATGAAACCACATAAAAACACCTCTCTGTCACTTTTGATTTTATGTTAATTTCAACTTAATACTCAGTTACAGATAAAGCTGGCTCATTTTACAACCCTGTCTGCAAAACCAAACAAAATTTGCCATTTTGCAAGATTCTGAAATTAATCCAGGTGAGACTCAGTCAGATTTAGATTTACATTGTAATTTTATGTTCATGCAACCCCCAAACTCTAATGAAAACCCAAGGCTCTTGAAACCTATCACATAAAAATTAAAGATGGGAATGGGGGGAAGTCTAAGAAACCTTATTTTGTACAGCTTTTCCCTTTAAAGACTTTTTTTCATCAAGGAATATACAAGTTTCAATTATATATTATACCCAGAATTCCTTTATTTAATATTACAAAAAGCAAAAGAAATGGATATTTTTTTTCCTTCTTTTCACCCACGTTAATTTGTGAACCTTCCAGCGTGGACAATCAATATGTAAGGAAGACAGTCAAACTCTTCCCAGTTCTGGTATACTGGTTATGATTTCAACACTTAGGAACTGAATTTAACCAAATGCAACAATCATCTGTGGGCAGCTGGCTTCTATTAGCTTCTTCTATCAATTCCAATACTATCATGTGGTGATCAGGTGCAAAAACTGGCTGGACCCCACAGAGAGAAAGTCAAAGGCTGAAATTTAGCAGGTGACTGTATCACTTTTTGGGAAATGGCCATTACTGACATTGTCCAGCTGGCAGAAGAGTCAATTGGCTGGGCACTCACCTGGGATCAGTATTGTCCTCTGGACAGGAATCTGGTGTTTCTTCCATTCCTATAATTACAATCAGAGCTCCCTACTCAAGAACTGTGTGCTGTTTATGCCTGGA
This sequence comes from Piaya cayana, assembly GCA_013389865.1. NCBI lineage: Eukaryota > Metazoa > Chordata > Aves > Cuculiformes > Coccyzidae > Piaya > Piaya cayana. Next base: position 17,872 of record WAAB01009322.1, read on the forward strand.
AATGAAGCTGTGCATTCTAATCATTTTAGTATCTAAAGCATCTTTTTGCCCTGTTCTAGAGTTATCTTCATGTCACTGGCAACATTCCCAAGGAAAAAGCTGTCTGACAGCATATAAGTAGGGCTAATGGAAGAGGGTACTTCCACTTACTTAACTTGCATTTTAGAGGGAAGACTGACAAGTAGGGAACTTTGTTTTTCAATTTTTGGCAAATGGATGCTTCTATAAACAAACAAAAAAAATCAACAACAAAAAAACCCCAAAAACCCTCCAAAACAACTGAAAACTTCATTTGTAATGCAAGGAATCATCTTGCTGTGGCCCACTGAAGAATCTATTCAGAAAAGTCTTCCATAAAAGTCCTCCTTTGCCTCCCCCCCCCCCAAAAAAAACACCAAACCAAATTCTATATCAACCCCAAACCCAACTATCAAACATTATAACA